>CM021108.1:269248243-269385492 GCA_007115665.2 Sequoiadendron giganteum
GTGATTAAATTATTGAGTAATCTAATTTAATTAATAAATATTTTAATCTTATGGTAGATTTATTTTATTAATTGATTAAGTTATTTATGTGGAAATGAATTACATTATTCATTTTGGAAATGCATGCATATTTAAGTTGGAAATTGGAAATTAGGAAAATGAATTAAAAGTCAATTCTGAAATTTGAAAATTTGAAAATTCAAAAAATAGATATTTCCTATTTTCCGTTTTCTAGAATTTATGAGGGTGGTTGTAGGATTTTTGGAAGGAATTTTGCATATTTTTGAATTTCTTCACAAAATTAAAAAAAATGGAGTTTTTGGAGAAAAATTGAGAAAAAAAGGGGAAGGATTGCTAAATTTTGTGGGTTTGGAGAAAAAGCTCAAAGAATCTGCAGAGATTAAGAGGGTTTCATAGCATCATCAGGTTCTTCATCACACTTCAAGAAAAATCAGGTTCTCATCTTGTTCTAATTGAATTTTGCTTGATTCAAAGGCACATGTGTTGTAGGAAAATAGTTGTAGCATGTTGATTGTGTGCAACAATAAACCATTCAAATTCTTGCTTTCAAAATTTGTAGAACACCACCCCTTGGAAGGAATGTTTGCAAAATTAAAATGAAATCTTGTTTATAAAGTTAGTTTTCTTTCTTCATCTTTGTGTTCTTCAATTGTTGGAAATCTCCTTTTTGTAGATTGAAATGCATGTATATATATATATATATATGATATATATATATATATATATGAGATATATATATATATATATACATATATACCTATGCCTATGGTTATTATTTTAATTTTTCTCCCATAGTAGGTTGTCGGGCTTTTTTAATAAAGAGTTCCGGTTTTTGTAAAAAAAAAAATGACAGTCATATTTGTTTGAAAAAAATAAAAATTATAAAAAAGAGAAGGGAAATTGTTTGGGGGGCTGGGGGCTCACCCCACCGCCGCTCCCTTGGGAAGCAGTGTGGGGGAGCGCGCCCAGCAGCCTTCCCCGTCTACGGCTTGCACGGATTGTGCAGGCAGCGGCCTCCATCGTTGGTGGCGGCTCTGCTAGTGCTGCTCGCGGCCTATGTAGACTCCTCCGCCTCCGCCCATAGTGGCTTCCGCGCCATGCCGTCCATGCCGCCTCCACCCACGCCCTGTGTGGGGTTCTTTCCACCGTGCCCCATCTCCTCAGTGGTGCCACCTCCTACGGCCGCCACAACTAAAGTCGTTGCCACCGCCTGGTAAAACCGCGGCCAGCGTCGACCTCCGACCTCCTCCCAGCACCTTGCATGCACTCCGAGGTTCATGTGATCCAACCCTAGGGGTTGGTGCACGAACCGAGGCAGTGCCCTTGGTCTTTTCCAAAATTTAAAATCATAATAATATTTTTATTTTATTTTAAATATTTTTATTTTTATAATATATTAATATTATAATTATTATAATACTTTAATATTAAAATTTATTATTATTGTTATTATTATGATTTATCATATTGTTAAAATGCATTTAATATTTTAATATTATGACTATTATAATATTGAAACGTATATGATGGAATGATGTTATTATTCTTTTAATAATATAATGAGAAATTTAAACAATAGTTATAATATTAATGATAATATTATCATTTTGAAAATAATTATTTCATTTTATTATTATATTATTGAGAGGGGAGGATTGTTTTTTTTAGAAAATGAGTTTTTATGAATATGGAATAAATATTTTATTTAAAAAATAGAATTTTTCTTTTATCAGAATTATTGAGATACGGTTAATGTTTCATGTATTTAAATGCTACATGAAAATAAAATGATTTTTAAATGGCATATTTAATTCAATTTAGTTAACACATTGATTACCGAATGCCAATGAGGAAATGGGTTTAGTGAATCCAAAGTAGATTTGATTCTTGTCTCGTTTTGATTTGTTTGTATGGTGAATAGGGAATTGTGGGTTGTAGCATGTAATCAAGTCTTCCAGTTGGGTTGTCAGTCTGTGGGTTTTCGTACTATGTAGTCAACCTTAGATCACCTTGGGTAGTGTGTAACCAGTTTGTTCCCCGGTTATCATGAACAAGAGTGTGTGGACTGCATGTCATGGTTAGGGATGTGATATCCTTGCGTAGCACTTGTGTACCCTTGGGTTGTGGAGTTGTTCCACGTGTCATATTAGAGGACTGGCTTGTAACGAGGGCCAACACATGAAGTGGTGCTAGGATAACTCCTGGTAAGTTAGTTAATCTAGTGATAACTTAATTAACTAATTAGAGTATCATGTAGTATCAAACACTTATTAAAATAATTATGCCTCGCTCAAGATCACAAGGGCTTGTTAAGACTTGGGTTGAGACGAGAAGGCTTGGAATGGCAAGATCATTATCTTGTCTCTATGAAAGATAATTGATTTCACATTGGTTTACATGAGGGGCCGAAAGTCGTTAGAGGTTACCAGGATAACCCGAGATGGGGGTTGGGGCCTAGGAAGACTCACCAAGATAACCCATGTAACATTGTGATGACACTTGTCCTAGGTCGACAGTATGTTCGCATCAGTGATGCAATTTATCGTTTAATTTCTGGAAGCATTGTAACCTTGTGTCAGTGATCATTGTATTTATTTTAGTATGGTTATGTTAGCCTATGTCTAGAGGTAGACGTCTTTGGATAGAAATTATTGTTACTATCTCTTAGCACGGGGGGTGGACCTTTGGGTTCCACTTGGTTGGGTGGAGCATGCACCTTCTTCATTGGGCTTTCTCCTTGTGTGTGTGGACAAGACTTCTAGTTGGAGAGCTCGTGGTTTCAGTTGCAATTCTTGCTTGTTTTCATTTCAGTTACTCTTGTAATTATTACCCCTCTTGTTATCAAGGTGGAATTTGTAATTGTAATCCTATTGGTTGGACTTGCCTCATTCGGGGAATGAGTGTTGTAACCTTATTGTTTAATGAATGGAGTAATGTATTTGAAATTTATTATTATGCTTGCTGAAAAAAATTATCTTACATGGAATGAATTTGTTAATTCATTATTTAAATAATTGTCATGGGTTTTAATTATGTTTGTGTTGAGGTTCTATATAACCTCTGTCTCGTAACCTTAGAGGATGTTTTCATTAGTTAGTGAACTTATCTATTAATTGTTCTTAAACAAAAAAAAATTAGCCTATTTAAGTAGTTGTTGCAACTTCCTCTAGGGTTGTGTGGCAGGGCGTTACAGGCACTAGAAAATATAGAGGTAAGTCACCTTTCAAATGACGTTTCAATTGTGGAAAGGGAGGTCATTATGCTTCAAGATGTCAAGTCAAAGCTTCAAATGTCAGATTTAAAAAGAATAAAGGTAAATCAATTAAGAGAAGTTACTATGTTAAAGAAGATTCCAGTATATTTGATGATGAATTTGATTACCTGAATGATGAAAATAATGAATGCTTGTTCATGGCTCTAAATGTTGGAACTAATTTTTCTAACTTTGAGAGATTATGAAGTTTCTCCGAAAGTAGGTCATAATGGAACTATGGTGACTACTTTTCATGCTAGAGAGGACAAAAACTACTAGATTATTAACATCAAATGCTCAAACCACATGGAAAGTGATAAAAATTAAGTTTATTAAACTTGATAAGTTTGAAGGTGGTCTTGTTAAGTTTGGAGATGATACATCTACTAAGATATGTGGAAAAGGTTCAAACACTTTTGATGGCAAGCATAATACAAATGATGTTATTTATGTTAAGGGTCTCTAGCATAATATTCTAAGTGTAGGACAAATGTGTAGAAAAGGATATAATCTTGTATTTTAGGATGGTGGTTGTGAGATTAGGAAAGCATCTAGAACTCTAGTTGCTGTAGGAAGGACACATGGAAATTTTTATCAGCTTAAGGGTGCTAATGGTATGTGCTTTATGACTCAAATCAATGAAAGTTGGATATGTCATAGAAGAATGTGTCACATCAATTTTGATAGCCTATTTAGGATCAATTGTGTTCACGGTGTGAGAGTTCTGCCAAAGATTACAAAGCCTATAAATGAAGTTTATAAGGAATTACAATTTGGGAAGCAAATAAGAAAAAGTTTCAATGTCAATGAATATTCTACCGTAGGAGCTTTGGAGTTGGTGCATATAGACCTTTACAAACCTACAAAAATAAGAATTTTTGAAGGTGACAAGTATTTCATGTTGTTGATTGATGATTACAATAGAATGACTTGGGTAACTTTTCTCAAAGAAAACTCGAAAGCTCTAGATAATTTTAAGGAATTTAAAGCTATGGTTTAGAATGAAATGGAAATCAAATGTTTAAGATCTAGTAAAGGTGGAGAGTTCACCTCCAATGAGTTTAATATTTTTTTGTGAAGAGCATAGAATAAAGAGACAGTTGTAAGCTCCTATGATTCCTCAGCAAAATGGAGTGGTGAAAATGAAGAATAGGATTTTTTAGGAAGCAATAAGAACAATGATGAAGGAATAAAATGCATTGGATGTCTATTTGAGAGATTAAATTCATATTGTAATCTACATACTTAACATAGCACATGCAAGGAGAAACAGTTCAAGGACTCCCTATGAGTTGTGGTATGGAAGAAATCCTTCTATCAAATGTTTTAGAGTGTTTGGAAGCAAGTGCTATATCAAAAGAGATGAAGAAAACTTAGGAAATTTTAATGCAAGTTCTGATGAAAGAATCTTCCTTGTATACTCTATGAAAATTAAGGCTTATCGGTGCTACAAAAAGAGGCTAAAAAGAATTGTTTCAATTACGAATGTCAAAGTGGATGAAGAATTACATAAAAGCTCGGTGTTGATAGAAGGATATGAATCAGATGATTCCTCTTATAGAGAAGAAAAAAATGATGGTAAGGAAAAATAAGTGTAGGTTGAAGAGGAATAATCTCTAGAAAGGATCCCTAAGACCCCTACGTATGTGCAAAAGAATCATTCTAAAGATTAGATCATTGGTGAAAAAAATAGAGGTGTATTGACAAGGAGAAAGGTTGCTATGATAGAAGAACAAGTAAAACTATGTCTACTTTCCAAAGTTGAACCTAAAGTAGTGAATGAGGCATGTAAAGATGAATTTTAGATCAAGGTTATGGAAGAAGAACTAATGTAGATTGAGAAGAACTAGACTTGGGAGCTTTTCCCAAGACCAGTAAACAAGAATGTGATTGAAACTAAGTGGATATTCTTGAACAAGCTAAATGAGAATGGAGAAGTTGTTAGGAACAAGGAAAGGCTTGTTTGTAAAGGATACTCACAAATAGAGGGAATAGAATTTGAAGAGACATTTGATCCAGTGGAAAGGATGGAGACTACTAGGATATTTTTGGCTTTTACAACACATAAGGATTTTAAAGTTTATCATATGGGTGTGAATTCTGCATTTTTGAATGGTGAGTTGGAAGTAGAAGTTTATATTGAAAAACTAGAAGGATTTTAGTTGTTAGAAGATCCTAATATGTTTTGTTGATTGAAGAAGGCATTATATGGAATCAAGAAAGCTCCCAAAGCTTGGTATGTAAGATTGGATAGATACTTGTTGCAACAGGGATTCAATAAAGGTACCACAAATAGCAATATTTATTTTAAAGTTGAGAAAGATAAACTCTTAATTGTTGTTTTGTATGTTGATGATATAATATTTGAAGGAAATGAAAATTTGTGCAAGATATTTGTAGAAAATATGTAGAGTGTGTTTGAGATGTCTATGTTTGTGGAGATGAATTTCTTCCTTGGACTTCAAATCAATCAGATAGAGAAAGGTATATTCATTTCACAATCAAAGTATTTCAAGGAAATGTTGATGAAGTTTTGAATGGAAGACTCTAAATTGATATGTATTCCTATGGTTACTAGTTGCAAGATGAGTAAGAATGAAGAATATCCTAAGGATGATTAGAGAAAGTATAGATCAATGATTGGAGGACTGCTATATTTAACTACTACTAGACTAGATATCATGCATGAAGTTTGTCTTGTGGCTAGATTTCAAGAAGGTTCGAGAGAGTCACATGTGGCAACACTAAAAATAATATTCAGATACGTGAAAGGTACTCTAGAACATGGTTTATGGTATCCAAAGAATATTTATTTCTCCCTAAGTGCTGATATAGATGTAGATTGGGAATTTTTTGTGGATGATAGAAGTACAAGTGATGGTGCTTGCTTTCTTCAAAGCGGGTTGGTGTCTTGGCTAAGTAAGTGTAGTGTAGAAAAATGCATACCCTTGCATTTTCACACTTTTTTGGGCCCACCTTTCTTTATTTATCCTTCTTTATGTCTTAATTGGTCCTATTTTGTATCCACAATCCAAATAAACTACATATTTTTTTGGTTAATCATGACAATTCTCAAAGGGAAAATGATCATTTAATGATATTATCTGTGTGTCCCTAATTTGTGGACTTGGACTAAAATGCCACCTAGGGCATCTTTATCCTCCATGGGCCTTGGGACCCTGATTTTGAATACACCTAAAAGGGTCCCTTTTTGGAGTATGTGCCCTGAGATTTGAGCCTTGGGACTAAGACACCATCTAGGGAATCTTAGTCCTCTTTGGCTTATTTTTGAGATTTAATTTCAAATTCTAGTGGGATTTAGCCTCCTTTAATTAATATTTTCCTATGTCAACTTGTTGTGATGTAATTCTAGGATATTAAGCATAGATAAGTATAAATACAAGGTTCCTCCCACTCATTTTCATATCTTATCTCATCCCTAATCAATCAAGCATTCAAGAGAAATTCTTCAAGCATTTGGAGCCATCATCAAGATTCAAGCATCATATCAAGGAGATTATTGCATCATGTGTGTTTTTGAGGTAACATTTGTGATGTAGGGTTTTGATTCAAGCAATCAATTCAACCAAGATCTATCAAAGCATTCCATTGATTCAAGATCCACATTCAAGATAGCTATTTCACACAAGGTTGCAAACTTTACAACAAGGGTTTGGTGAGTTTTAACATTGCATGTTGTTCATTCATCATTTCCCTCTATTATTCCATTATATTTCAAGGTTTAATTACCAACAAGGGGTTTGACCAAGGAAAACCCCCATTTACTAACATTCAACAAGTTTTTCCCTTCTTGTATGCTTGTGATTGCAGATTTAGGTTGAATACTCGAAGATCATTTGGAGTGCAAGATTGCAAAGTTTCATTACAAAGTTGTCATCTTCACGAAAACTCACCTATAGGTCAAATTTGGAAGTTTCAAAACCTAAGATCTGAGAGGAAACAAGTGGAGACCTTGGAGCTTAGGATCACATTCAGAGTTCAAAAATTCAGAATGGGACAAATATGCCTCCAAGGGTGTCTTAGTCCTCCCACGGGAATTTGTTAGAGATTCTTTGATATTCTGTTATGAGATTCAAAGATCTGCATCTGCCCCAAAAAATAGCAGCGTGACTAAGAAAATAGTAAGGGCGTATTAGTCCTCCATAGAACTTTTAGATATCATTTTTTCATTTCTATAATCCTCATTACATCTCCAAACTTCCCAGGTACACATACCCTAACTTGGCATTTTTTAATTTCATCACTTACACTCATTATTTGGCTTGCATAACTAGGTTTTCTAAGTTGAATGTTCATTTATCTTTCCCAAGACTTCGCTTGGTGGTGAACCCCTCAAAGCCTAAAAGAACCCCTCCTAGGTATTCCCTATTAAGAATTGACTCACCCTTTGGGTTGATAGTTGTGTGTGAGAATATGTGGATTAATTAGTAAAGTAAACTAACACATTAATGAAACATTAGATTAAAGGAAACTAATTAAAAAGACAAAGAAAACTCTAAATAAAAACAACTCCTTCAAATGAGTCTCATTGTCCTCTATATCCAAGGATTTGATACAAGTTATTGGCTCTCAGTTGGTGTAAGCAACAACTTGCTGAAATGACAACTTAGGAGAATGAGATTTTATGCAGCATGCATGTCTATTGCTATGTGATTTAAGCTCTGAAATTGAAGAACTAAAATTCTATGAACTTGAAAATGATTATGCAAAGATATTGATTTGAATGCAACTATAATGATTATGCTAAATTCACAAAATCTAGGATCCTTTTGAACTCACAAGAGGGCTATATTTATAGATTTTTTAAGGCAAGAATCTAGTTGGCCAAGATCAACGGTTGAGTTCAAACCTGTCAAGATGAATGGTAATAGATTGAGAAGTTGAGAAAAAGATGGAAGGTTGAGAGAAAAATGGGAGATGTTTCCTCCTATACAGCCTTTTCCATTCAAAAATGAAGGAAAGTTGCCATTTGTACACTTCATTTATGAAGAGTTAGTTAATAGTTGAGGAAAAATCAATAATTAAATATGACAAATAATTAGAAGCTTCCATAATTAAAATGAATAATATTTAATTATGTGTGAGAGATGATAAAAACACTTTAATTAAATATATAAAATACTTAATTAAATATGAAAAGAAGAAAGTTTATATTTAAATATTTTAGAATATTTAATTATGGAGGAAAGAAAGCTTCCAATTAAATATTTTAGAATATTTAATTGTGAGGAGAAAATAAAGCTTCTAATTAAATATTTTAGAATATTTAATTAAGTGGAGAGACGAATTATCATTTAAATTGTAAATTTAAACTTGTGATAATTAATATAAATAAATTGTGAAATCTATTTAATTAATTAAAAGGAAGATGATAATAATTAAATAAACTTATTCAATTAATTAAATTAGAAGAATATAGAAAGTGAACGATACAACTAAATAATTAAATTTATTTATATTTATATGAATTTAGAAGATTATTAATTAAATAAATCATATTTAATTAATTAACATGTTTAATCTAATGTTTCATTTAGTTAATCATATAGTCAAATCCAATTTGGGATCCTAGGACCATATTGAATGACATTAAGAGAAAAGTGGTGTTTTATGACGTAGGTTATAAGGCACCCATTTTCGTATGGTTCATTTTGGTGAACCTGACGTAAATTGAGCATTCATTTTATTATTTGGAGTTCATTAAAGTCCTAGATCTAGGTTGCATTTGCATCTTGCATTAGTGAAAGTGCATGCAAGTTGCATTTTTGCTTTCATGCATCATCTCATCTCATTGAAAAATTGAAAAGTGCATTGCTCATCATCCTAATTGCATTTAGGTACATTGTTATTGCATTCAACTTTTCATCCAATTGCTTGTGACTAATTACTTTTTATTTTATTCATTTGCATAATTTTATGTTTCCAAACATCAAGTCCCTGGGTAGGCAATCTGGGAACACTATAAACAACTCAGAATTTGTTTCTTTTCTATAAAAACCTCCTCTAGGACAAAAACGCCCTTATTGGCATCTTAGTTCCTCTCTAAGTTTTTACCTCAGAATCTTGTCTGAGTTGATTTCATTCTATTTTAGTTTCTAGAACCTTTAAATTCCTTCAGTAGGATGAAGATGCCCTTACTGGCATCTTAGTCCCTATTGAGTTTAAAGCTACAATTTTCAGGGTTTAAATCTCCTTTTTTGTGCTTCCTAAGTCTCCTGGTAACATATACTATAATTTTTGAAAGTTTCAGGAGCATCTATCTTATGCATCTAGGTCAAAAACATCAATTTATGGTAGTCATTCTATAAATTATTTCAATTACAAGCATCATTAGATCTGAAAATTCTCACATTTTTGAAATTTTGCATAATATGGATAAAAGCACTTTTCACTTTGGCATATACAATGTTTTCATTCATAAAACTTTGCATAAGTTTGATAAAAGTGATTTTCATTTTTGGATATACATTGTTTGTATTCTTCAAGTTTTGCATATATTGGATAAATATGTTTTGCATCTTTGGATATACATTGTTTACATTCTTAAAGTATTGCATGAGATGGTTAAAAGTGCTTTTCATTTTTGGTCAAACAATGATAGTACCTTACCTTTCTAGGCACGCTAAGAAAAATTTCATATACCCTCCCTATGAGAGTTTTTTAGTGAAAGAGAATGCAACCTTGGACAATCCTAATGATCATATTTTTTCTTCTCCTAATATCTCTCCTATTGGTGAAGAAGATATTTTGATGTTAGAATAACTAATCAATGAGAGTTTTGAGAGTCCTTGTTGTTTCTCTCATTCTACCTCTCTTAGTGAACAATACATTGATGATGAAGAAGAAACAACCATAGGTAATCATGACGACCACATAACACAACAAGAGACCATTGAAACTTCAACTAGTCTACATTCATCTCCCAACATCTTCACCTCTCATGATAATGTTCTAGAGGATGAAAGTGTATATGAGGAAGATATGTTGGTGTTGGATGATGAAAGGAGTTAAAATTTGGACAATCATAACAATCACATTTTCTCTCCTTGTATCTCTCCTAGTTGTGAAGAAGATACTTTGATGATAGAGAATATTAGTTGTCCCCTTTCACCTAGGAAAACCCTTATTGAGCAATAAAATTCAACCATAGATCATTCCCCTACTTGTGATAATGTCATTTTGGAAGAACCAATCCTTGAATGTCAAGAACATTTGGTTTATAGCTCTCCTAAAAACTCTCCTAATAGGGAAGATATCACAGTGGAAGAAAATGAGAACATTAACAATAGTAATTCCTTATATGAAGATGATGAAGTAACATTAGACTCCCCTTCACTAAGAGATCATGAAAATAAGGATGAGGCTTTTGAGATTATTCACATTAGATACCCCTTGGAGTCTCTCCTGGGCCTAAACTTATCATTTATCCAACCTCGAAAAAACCACAAGTTCAAGAAAAACCCATCCTTATCCTTGAACCACCTAAGAACAATGTTTCACAATAGACAATTTACAATATCGTTGCTCATACATACAACACTAGGAACAATCTGCAACCAAAACAAACACCTTCAACATCCCTCTGATTGCCTATTCCTATCTTTCCTAGTGCCCCTCATTTTCCTTCACAAAGTGGAAAGGAGTATGATATTGTTGAACAACTTAAGAATACTCCCACAAATATATCCCTCTGGGACTTGATTTAGAATTCACCTAAATTTCACACTATTCTTGAAAGTGCCTTACAACAAATTCCTATCCCTTCTAATACACAACTGAATGGCATAGCAGCCATGATTCAAGGAATGAATGCTGACATTGTTTTCCACCAAAGTGAGCTCCATACTTTGGAAGTGAAAAAACAATATGATGCTCTCATGATCATAGCTCGATACAATACCATAGGGATAAAGCGAACCGTTGTTGATAATGGATCAGCCTTAAATATGTTTAGTGAAATCCTTTTGGATAAACTTGGTGTTGATAAATGAAAAATTCAACCGACTCTTTATCTATTAAGGATTTGATAATGTGGGAAAAAAATCGCTTGGAGTACTCACTTTACCTATTACAGTTGGAAAGGATACATTATAAACCCTGATCCAGGTTTTGCCTGGTGATCTTTCATACAATCTTCTTTTAGACAAACCATGGATTCATGAGATGTATGTTATGCCATCTACCCTTCATCGTATAATGAAATATGTCTACAACAACAAATTTTATACAATTGAAGCTGATCCTGAACCATATAGTTCTTTGAACATTGAGAAAGATAAAGAGAATCCTTTGAAAAAATTAACACCATCTACACAATTCGAAACCATGCAAGAGAAAGAAAAACAAACTGAGGAAATCATGAAGCTCTTAGAAGATGATTGGGGTTCCTTAGATTTTGAACATGCATTCATGGGAGAATACAAGATCATAAAAAAATATTCATACAAGGGAAAATAAAAAGCAATAATGTCAACACAAAATTTAGAAGACCCTTTGAAAGCATCCACCTCAACCACTTTAGAACAAGAGACAACAGATTACACAACAAAATTTGATGAAATCAATAATGACCAACCACCAGATCCAAAAGCAATGAAAAAGCTTTATGGAAAAGATTATGAGCTTATGAAACAACTTGGATATAGTGGAAAAGGATGTGGTTCTAGAGAACAAGGTATCTGTGTCCCTATAGAGCTTCAAACACAAGAAAATACTAGTGGTCATGGTTGTTGTCCTATGATAGAAATCAAACCTTCAAAAAAACCATCACTTAATATCAACAATCTAACAAAATATTCCTCTAAGTTGGCTTTAACGATAGTGCATCCTCAATTGATATGCACTGGTGTTCTTGATTGTTATCATTTGTAAGAAACAAAGAAATCCTCACTTAATATCAATGTCATCACTCAAAAAACTTATGATTCAAATTCTATAGATTTTACATATTCCTTTAAAGAAGAGAACAAAATCTGGAAATCGAAAGAGTCTTATATAGGTATGAAAACTACTATTAAGCAAGAAATATCTTTTCCACAAAATAATGAAACATCCTCCACTTTTGACCAAGAAAGTATCTTGACGAGACTCCCCCAAGATTGTCTAATCTCTCCCCTTCCAAGAACATGAAAGAATTTTTATTACAAGACTTCATTTTGTGCATATCATATGGTTCATGGTCATTCTACTAATGAATGTAACGCTTTGACAAACAAAATTCAACATATTAAGGATTGTGGTGATTTCTCTTAGGTTGAAGCACCTAGTTCCTCTTTTCATTTTGGCTCATCCTTGTCTTGCACTAAGTGGGGGCAAGGGGTTAGATAGCCTTGTCCTCGTATGTCGCTTGTTGTTGTCTATTTTCGCTAGTTGACCACCTTTCATGTATATATAAGAGCAAGCTTTGAATGTGGGCAACGTGCCTTAAGTTGGCTCACATGTGACATTTTAGGGGGCAGCCCTTTCCCTTCTCATGACGTAGCTTATCAGAAACATATAAATTGATATAGGGTTTTTCGAATAAGCTCTCATATTTTCTTCTACTTTAAGGAAATTTCTCATAACAATGGTGTTAGCAACCACTTTAAAGTGGGGGCATACATCAACACTCATGTTTCATTATGCGATTTTATTTCTTCCTATAATGCATCCTTTTCTTGGTGGTGTCATTGGGTTTTATTTCCTCCGAGAGTGTGATACTTCTTTGACTTGTCCTGTCTTGGAAACATTAAGCACAATGTTCCCTAAGATGAGACCTTGCACAAACTAATCAAAATCCCTTCGAACATCCCTCTTTCTTGCTGCATTTCATTTTATTTATCTTATTAAAGTCATGGAGGTATGGATTTGATATGGTTTCCTAGAGCTCACCTAGTGAACAACTAGCTTCACTAGCCCTTGTGAGCATGCATTTTTCTTTTGTCCTTATCATAGTCATGGGGATATGATGTTGATATAGACTTCCTGGGGCTCACCTAGTGAACACCTAGCTTCACTAGCGCTTGTGAGCATGTTTTTTGTTTGCATAGTGGACAACACGTTCCACTTGTAAACCTCTTTTGGACAAACAACCTAGACCCAATCCACAACGCGTTGGATGGCCAGTCGAAGCTTGATCCGTTGCATTTTATTTTTCCCTTTTTCTTTTCTTTGATGGTGTATGTTTTTTATTATATTATGGCTTCATATATCATTTTCATGCATGTTCCTTTGTGCCTATGTTGGTCTTCCATATAATCTTGGTCCTGTGGGCTTGGCCACCCTCTTGATTATTGTCATCCTATCTTACTAGAATTTGTACATTTGAACCCCTCTTGTTTTTGTGGTTGGCTACTTTAGTGTGAGTTTGAAGCAATTTCATCCTCTCACTAAAGCGAGGGCTAAATGTAGTGTAGGAAAATGCATACCCTTGCATTTTCACACTTGTTTGGGCCTACCTTGGTTTATTTATCCTTCTGTATGTCTTGATTGGTACTATTTGGATCCACAAGTCTAATAAACTACATTTTTTTCTAGTTAATCCTGGCAATCATCAAAGGGAAAATGATCAATTAATGATTATATCTATGTGTCCCTAATTTATGGACTGGGACTAAAATTCCACCTAGGGTGTCTTTGTCCTCCATGGGTCTTGTGACCCTGATTTTGAATACACCTAAAAAGGTCCCTTTTTAGAGTCTGTGCCCCGAGATTTGATCCTTGGGACTAAGATGCCACCTAGGTCATCTTAGTCCTCCTTGACTTATATTTGGGATTTGATTTCAAATTGTAGCAGGATTTAGCATCCTTTAATTAATATTTTCCTATATTGGCTTGGTGTGATGTAATTTTGGGATATTAAGCATAGATAAATATAAATACAAGGTTCCTCCCACTCATTTTCATATCTTATCTCATCCCTAATCAATCAAGCATTCAAGTATTCATTCAAGATCACTCAAGAGAAATTCTTCAAGCATCATATCAAGGAGATTATTGCATCATGTGTGTTTTTGAGATAAAATTTGTGATGTAGGGTCTTGATTCAAGCAAGCAATTCAAGAAAGATCTATCAAAGAATTACATTGATTCAAGATCCACATTCAAGCTAGCTATTTCACAGAAGGTTGTAGACTTTCCAACAAGGGTTTGGTGAGTTGTAACATTGCATGTTGTTCATTCATCATTTCCCTCCATTATTCCATTCTATTTCAAGGTTTAATTACCAACAACGGGTTTGACCAATGAAAACCCCCATTTACTAACATTCAATAAGTTTTTCCCCTCTTGTATTCTAGTGATTATAGATTTAGGTTGAAGACTTGAAGATCATTTGGAGTGCAAGATTGCAAAATTTTAAAGTTGCATTACAAAGTTTACATCTTCACGGAAACTCACCTATAGGTCAAATCTGGAAGTTTCAAAACCTAAGATCTAAGAGGAAGCAAGTGTAGACCTTAGGTCTTAGGATCACATTTGAGGTTTTTAGAAATTTGGAATGGGACTAATACACCACCTAGGGAATCTTAGTCCTCCTAGGGGTATTTGTCAAAGATTCTCTGATATTTTGTTTCGAGATCCGAAGATTTTGCATCTATCTCGAAAACTAGTAGCGAGACTAAGACAATAGTATGGAGTTATAGTCCTCCATAGCACTTTTAGACAACATTTTTCCATTTCCAGAATCCTCATTACATCTCCAAACTTCCTAGGTACACATACCCTAACTTGGTGTTGGTCAATTTCATCACTTGCACTCATTATTTGGCTTGTATAATTAGGTTTTGTGTGTTGAATGTTCATTTATCCTTCCCAAGCCATTTCTTGGTGGTGAACCCCTCAAAGCCTAAAATAACCCCTCCTAGGTCTTCCCTATTGAGAATTGACTCACCCTTTGGGTTGATAGTCAATCCAATTTGGGATCCTAGGACCATCTTAAATGACCTTAGGAGAAAAGTGATGTTTTATGACCTAGTTTATAAAGCATCCATTTTCCTATGGCATAGTAAGAAGTAGGATTCAGTGTCATTATCTACTATAGAGGTAGAATACATTTCTACAACATCATGCTACACATAGGTGTTGTGGATGAAACAAATATTGAAGGATATCAGAGTGTCATATGATGAACCAATCCCTATCTATATGATAACACAAGTGCTATCAATATTCTAAAGAATCTAGTAATGCATTCAAGGACAAAACATATCTTGATCCGGTATCACTTTCTAAGAGAAAAGGTTGCAGAGAATGAGGTGAGTTTGGAGTATTCACTACTAAATATGAGGTTGTAGATATCTTCACAAAGGCTCTTCCTAAGGATACTTTTGAGTATCTCTAGGAGAAGCTAGGGGTTATTGCACCTCCTTTCAATCAGATGCATAAGGTTATGCATCAATCTAGTGAATTTCAAGATTCATTCCTTGTTTTGGAATGATATTGGTGGCTACCTCTCACGGGAGTAGGTAGTGGCATTTTTGGTTGTTGCAATCAGGGCGATTAAGTATTGTCATTGTTTTGGTCCTATCAAAGGAAGTGAAATATGAGAATTTTTTGTCCCTTATAGGTGTTTCCCTTGGGGGAGATAAAGTGTATGTGATTGTTGTCAAAGGGGAAGCAAAGAAAATAATATATGTGTTGTCCTTTTCCATTGATGTCAAAGGTGGAGAGAAAGATAACTGAAAAACCTAATGAAGAAAGGGGGAGAGAAGTACTATAAAAAAGAAAGTGCTGGAAAAAGTAAATGCTTGTGTAAGGGGGAGTAGTGTGCATTGATGTACAATATGTGTTGGTGATCAAAGTTGCTATTTGTTTTTGATGATTTTCCATATCATGTGTTGCCATCAATGACAAAGGGGGAGATTGTTATAATTTTGTGTTGTCACTGATTTCAACAAATCTTTGTTTTTGTATTTACGTCAACCTAAGGAGATGATTTGATTGGTTGCATTATGTTGTCATTAATAGTATCATTGATGTCAACCTCTAGTGTTTCTTTGATGAGCATGTGTTTTAGGATGTTTAACCATCAGTATGTCTGAGTTGTTGTATTATATTTGGTTTGATGTCAATGAGAAAGTGTTGTAAATATTGAGATGGTGTCTGTGGTGCTTGGTTTCCAAGTGCTTTTGAGAAAATTTAACTAAAAGAGGAAATAGTGTGGTAAAGAGTGTTCAATGTGGTAGAGTGGCATTCAGTGTTTTTCTCCACACTTCTTCATGGTTGAAGATCTAATTTTTTGGTTCAGATATGTTTATGAAATGTGTTTATAAGTGTTATATCGAGAGTTTCTTGTTTTGGATTGTTCGTTAGAAGAATTTGTGTTCACTAGTGTATGAGTTGTCATGGATTGTTGTCTAGGAGAAATGGCTTTGCTCTACATTTCTTTGTGTTGTGGTTTTTGATTTTACGGATCTAGGAGTGTGCTTGCAATGTATATATCTATCTTCAATCTAAGTTGTTTGTGTTTTGGTACTCTGCAAGGTTAGATTCATATGTTACATTGTGTGGAAGGTTAATAGGGTGAAAAAATGAGTATTTTCTTCAAGTATATATTATTGTAAAGGATTTTTTGGATTTAAAGATGTTGATGGAATATTCCAAATTGTTTTTAAGTTTTGTGTGTCATCCATGAGTCATCTTTGGATTTGAGAAAGTGTGTACTTAAATGTTTAATGGTGCTAACATAGGTCTGACTAACCTTGGGTGTTCACACTAATTGCAGATATGCTTCGGTGTTTGTGGAAGTGTGGTATGTCATGTATATGCGTATTTAGGTTTGAGTTAAGGTGTGATGTGGTCTACCTTCATTCTTGTCCACCATGAGAATGTTTTAGTGCCAACCTAATTTGAATTTGCATGTTTGAGGTGCATAGTTGTGAATTGTTTTCAAGGTTGAGGACGATATATATATGTGTTCATGAGTTGATGAAGGATGTGTGTGTGATGTGAATTATGATGTGAAGTGTGAAAGTGTGAAGTTTAGTTTGAGCTTTAACAACTATGACTACTAGAAGCAATGAGCAGAAGGTATCTACATTCTTTGGAGAGCGTGTGAATGTATTGGTGGTGCAACAGTGGAACTTTTCTATTGCTTTGATATGGATTTCTCATTGTAATAATATTTTGTTTTCTTATTTCTAATTTGGTAGTGAGCCATTGGAATGTTGGGAAATTCTACCTCAATGTTTCTGGCCTTTCCCTTGAAGACTTGGCATTTTCCTTCATGTTCTAGCCTTTATCACGACGGTCTAACTTGGTCTTGGTGGTTTCTATCTAGTGGTTACCACCTTACCATGTGCGGTGAGTTCACTCACCGCGATAAGGCCGCTAGCGGTTGGCCTGGCAGTTACCGCCATACCGTGGGCGGTGGGTCCTCTCACCACGGTGGCCGCGGTAAGATTGCTAGTAGTTGGCCTGGCAGTTGTCGCCATACCAAGGGCGGTGGGTCCTCTCACCACGGTGGTTGTGGTGGGACCGCCAGCGGTTGGCCTCGTGGTTACCGACACACCATAGGAAGGCTTGGGAGTGTTAGTGGTAGCATGGTGGATTTGGCAGTCAATGTAGGTGGTTACTGCCATACCGCGAGGCAAAACCACTAGGGCTGCGCTAGCGCGGTGGGAAGGAGAGACGGAGCACAGTGAAGACTTGGGTGACCTCGGGTGATCTCACCACCATACCACGATTGGGTCGAACGGACTTAGCAGTAATGTGGTAGGAGCTCGGATGAGCTCGGGGTAGAGTTTGACCGAGTTGGACTCGGTGTTAGTGCGACAGTGAATGAGATGGTGACATGTGGTGAATCTTTATGATCTGGTTGGCTGAAGCTTTATTTCCTGATTATGATTGGGCTACATTATTAGATGGAGGTTGACAGACATTTTTCGACAACCTGTTTAATGTTGCGTAGCAAGATGCATGTTGTTTGAGCGATGCACATTATCAGTGAAGTATGGGTGCTTGTAGGTGGATAATTTATTATCCAGATGACCGTTGCAGGTAGGGATGGGCTAAACAGGTTGGCACATAGTATATGTATTCTGGTGTGCAGATCGATGGTAATGAGCGATAACAAAGAGAGGCTGAGAGTGTTTGAACGGTTCAACCGTGAACACTTAGACTCTTGGATCTGGTAAGATGTGAACCTATGAGGCTAAGAGGTTGGGCTGGCTATGAGGTTGGCTATGATAGTCATTTGTGAGGAGCTGAAGGGAATCTACACAGTATGTCATAAGGACATTGTAACTGTGTGATGATTATGTTTTGTGTTGCCAGTATTCTTTCTCTAGATGAACAAGATGTAATCTCCTGAAGAGCATAGCTCTGGTTTTGTATTGTAACAATTTTTGTTACTGAATAATATATGTGAGCTGAGTGTTTTGGAGGGTGGGGTTTTTTACCTAAAAATTTTATTCCCATGTATATCTGTGTGTTCATGTTTTTTCTTTCATGGTTGTCTGATTCATTTTCTTGAATTTGTGCTTGTGTTGAATCTGTTATAAGTTTTGCATTTACTTTCCTTAGTAGGATCAATGGGGGATCAACTGTGCCTACTTCTGCTTTGTGGCATAGTTGGTTGTGTCTTTGTTGTGATTTTGAATTGAAATCACTAAGGCACCGCTGTCTTAGACATGTTCTATGATGACAGACTGAATCCATATCCCCAACAAGTGGTATCAGAGCTAGTTGAAGGAGGTCGAGGGTTGGTGATACCAACTAGTGGTATCGAAGTCTTCTCCTGGTTGCTGAAGTTATGGGTATTTCTCTTGTGATGATTTATTAGCCCGGCAAGCTTAAGGAAGTCCAAAAAAAATCGGTTGGTGATTGATTCTTCGATGGGTGGAAGTGTGTGCTTATTTTATTCAACACATAGTTTGAAAGACGTTGGAGATGACTGGAGTTGGTCATGTTGTGGCAACATGGTCTAAAGCTCCTAGCTCGTAGAAAAGTTCCTAATGCAAAGGGTGTGATATTTGCTTGTGGCTGTGTTGTAGCAAAGTGTGGTGTTCATACTGGGCATCTGTGTGAGAGGCTCCTTGGTGGTATGGACTTGCTTGTGTTGTTGATCAGCTATGAGGAGTTGTGCTTGTGCTGGGTGTTTTTTGACTTAGCACTAAAGGTAGTTTCTCTAGTGCTCTGATTGTATGGAGGCTATGAAGTGACTTTGGTGGTCTGCAACTTCTAGATAGCCTAGTTCTCTTTTGCTTGTGCATGACTGTGGTATTGGAACTAGTCTAAAATGGACCTTTTGTTCCTATGTACCTATTTCTTGCACTTGCATGGTTTAGATTCATGTCTTTAGCTCTGAAGGTTTTGTGTAGATTTTTCTAAAAAATTTATGACGCATATACTTATTTCTTTTCATTGTTCTGGTTTAACTGTGATGGTTGTGTGTAGACTCCTGAGTCATCCAGATGAGCAATGAAGATGGAGATGTGTGGGTGTTTTATAAACACTTTGGTTTTGAAAGTTTTACACAGTCAAGAGAAAACTTACTTTTTGTGGAGTTGTTGTCTGCTATTTTCCAGTTCCTGGATTTTGGGGTGTGAATGGATGAGATAGTTGTAGTTCGACTTGTTTAAATGAGAGTTATCTTCTCTGCATGAGATTGTTGGTATGTGTTTACTTTCAGCATTCTTGTGGTGTTGCTTGTTGGTTACCTAGACTACGGTGCTTGAGTTGCGAACGTGACTGGAAAATTGGATCTGATGTTGATCTAGTGTTTGAGTCATGTTTTGTCTGCTTTGGTTGTTCTCTTTGATGATCTCAGTTTTGCAGTTTCCAGTGCGATGATAGATTTTCAGTTTTCATTTGGTTGAATCCATGAGTTGTGCATTGTTGTGGGCTTGTCGTACCTACATGTTTGTTGTGGGACAATTCAGAAGTGGACTGTCTATATCCATGAGGTTGTATCTGTGTGGTGCAGATCTGCTAGCTGACCTTGTCTATGGTAACTTGTGCATTCGTGTAGCTGTTTTGAGATAAGAGGATGGATGGTGTTGGAGTACTTGAATAGTCATTGATGGGAACCTGTAGCATGTGAGTCATGTTGTCATGAAGAGCCTGTTACACTAGTTAGTGTAAGCTTTTGACAGTGATTGTGTGGTCAGTCATAATTCTTGGAGAGCTTGGTGTCACATTTCAGTGGGAGCTTTAGCAGTGACTATGGATTCATCACTTGGTGATGAATGATCTTCTTTGGTGTTGCAGATGCTTCTTGGGGACTCTTAGATCTTGTTGTTGTAGAAGATGTTCTTTCATATCTGCATGGCCACTATTTGAAGATGTGCACCATCTTAGAACCATGAAGGACCTTGGTAGTCTTTGGTTGAGATGTTGGTGGTGCTTGATAGGTGATGTTAGTTTTGGTTTAGAGTTTGTTTGCTTTATGTCATGGTATACTCTTGCTTCTGGATTAGATTTTTGGCATGTTTCTTTGCTCTTGATACCATGGATAGTTCACTTGAAGGATGGTATCTCCTAATGGAGATGAGTAGATCATGGTGTCATGATAAGTTCTTGTTCCTAGGTTGTGGAGCTTTGATAGTGGTCTGGGGTTTCTCTATTTTTTGAGTGCATTGGTCAAATGTTGGTGGACTTCATGGTTGTTGCAGTATTGCAGATTGGAATCAGCATGAGATGACAGGTTGCTAATACTCATGGATGCATGGAGAATAAGGTGAGGCTGAAATTATTTTGAGAATGTTGTTGTTACAACTGAAATTCAGAGTAGCCTACACCTTGGTTGAATGTGAGTTCAACAGAGACCATGAAGGAGAATGCTCTTGGGTAAGTCATGGTGACTTATATATCTTGGAGGAGCATTTTTCTTTTCTTCTTGGTCTACTCGGTAGTGGTGTTCATTTGAAAGGTATTTGCCCATTATATCTTTCAGATGTGTGTTATGCTTGCTTTCATGATATGAATCTTGATTTGTTCAAGAAATTCTGCAGGATTCATAATGATAGGTGGACAACATAGTGTATCTCCTTGTCCTTTTGAGGACTGATAGGAGATGTTATATGGGTGGGTCTAATCTTCTTTGAGATGCTTACATCCATGGTTTTGTTGGGTGTTGTTATGGATTTTCCCTTTGGGATGTGAAGAAGATCATTCTTGACATAGCTGGCATTTAGAAGTGTATGTAGGAGGATGCTACATGTTTTGATTTGCAATTTCTCTCTAATCTGGTCTTGGTCTTCCTGAATGTTTCATTTGACTTTAGATGTTTGTGGAGCCATGTTGGTCACAGTTTGTGGTTATCTATTGTCACTTGGGTGATGACACGAAGGTTCCTGTGCCTCAATGTTTCTAGCCTTTCCCTTGAAGACTTGGTGTTTCCCTTCATGTTTTGGCCTTTACCATAGCGGTCTAACTTGGTCTTGGCGGTTTCTATCTAGTGGCTACCACCTTACCACGCATGGTGAGTTCACTCACCATGGTAATGTGGTAAGGCCGCTAGCGATTGGCCTAGCGGTTACTGCCATACTGCACGCGGTGGGTCCTCTCACTGTGGTGGCTGCGGTGAGACCACCAGTGGTTGGCCTAGTGATTAACGCCATACCGTGAGCAGTGGGTCCTCTCACTATAGTGGCCATGCTAGGACCACTAGTGGTTGACCTGGCGGTTACCGCCACACCGCAGGAAGGCTTAGGAGTTTCAGTGGTAGTGCGATGGAGTTGGCAGTCAATGCAGGTAGTTACCGCCATACCGCGAGGCAAAGCCACTAGGGCTATGGTAGCACGGTGGGAAGGAGAGATGGAGCACGGTGAAGACTTGGGTGAGCTCGGGCGAGCTCACCACCATACCATGGCTGGGTTGAATGGACTCGACAGTAACACGGTAGGAGCTCAGATGAGCTCAGGGTAGAGTTTGACTGAGTTGGACTTGATGTTAGTGCGACAGTGAATGAGATGGCGGCACATGGTAGATCTTTATGATTTGGTTTGCTGAAGCTTTATTTCCTGATTACGATTGGGCTACATTATTGGATGGAGGTTGACGGACATGTTTCAACAACCTGTTTAATGTTGCACGATGCGATGCATGTTGTTTGAGCGGTGTACATTATCAGTGAAGTATGGGTGCTTGCAGGTGGATAATTTATTATCCAAATGACCATTGCAAGTAGGGATGGGCTGAACAGGTTGGCACATGGTATATGTATTTTGGTGTGCAGATCGATGGTAATGAGCAATAACAAAGAGAGGCTGATTGTGTTCAGTCGGTTCAACTGTGAACACTTAGACTCTCGGATCTGGTAAGATGTGAACCTATGAGGCCAAGAGGCTGGGTTGGCCGTGAGGCTGGCTGTGATAGTCATTTGTGAGGAGTTGAAGGGAATCTACATAGTATGTCATAAGGACATTGTAACTGTGTGATGATTCTATTTTTTGTTGCCAGTATTCTTTCTCTAGATGAACAAGATGTAATCTCCTGAAGAGCATAGCTCTGGTTTTGTATTGTAACCGTTTTTGTTACTAAATAATACATGTGAGCTGAGTGTTTTGGAGGGTGGGGTTTTTTACCTGAAAAGGTTTCCCCACATATATCTATGTGTTCATGTTTTTTCTTTCATGGTTGTCTGATTCATGTTCTTGAATCTGTGCTTGTGTTGAATCTATTTTTAAGTTTTACATTTACTTTCCTTAGTAGGATCAATGGGGGATCAACTATGCCTACTTCCGCTTTGTGGCATAGTTGGTTGTGTCTTTGTTGTGATTTTGAATTGAAATCACTAAGGCACTACTATCTTAGATGTTTTCTATGATGACAAATTGAATCCATATCCCCAACATGGAAATGCACTCTTCTTTCTTTTGGGCAGTGATCCCTTTGATAGTGAGCCTATTATATTCGGTGTTGCAATTACTTTATATTGTGTGCTAATCCTTACTATGGTTTTTACCTTCTTAGGTTTTCCATGTAAATCTAGTGTTCTCATGTGTATGTATGTGTTTTCTTTATTGTTTCTCATGTTTATATTCTGATAATGCATGATAAGGGTTTAAGGACTAATGTAGATTTGAATGTTAATAGGGTTTTTGATGTTTTAATATGCAATTGAGTCACCCCCTTCTCAATTGTCTTATGCATTCAACACTATATTGCTAGAAATGTTTGGCAACATGTCCCTTACTAAGATATAGGTCACGAGGATAAAAAGGGTGAAGCTTTGGGTAGATATAAGGAATAGAGTGTTGAAAACTAAAACTCTAGTAAAATTAGTGTCTCAATAAGGCAAGTTGAGACTCTAGCTATAGAAATAGAAAATCCTAGAAAATTCAAAGTGGTCCCCATAACTCATTAGAAATAGTGAAGATGATTTTGACCATGTCATTATTTTGGGTGGGAATCATTTGAATTGATCTTAGTCATCTAAGAATAAGGCCTCATTTAATTTTTAAATTGGTACTAATGTAACTGAAATATCAGAAATAGGGTGATTCTATGTTTGAGGAGATAGGGTTCCTACTTCACACTCTTGTTTCATTCAAGGAAACCCTAGATATCTCAACCCAAGGATGGAATGAGGGAAATGGATCTACTAAAGGTTGTGCTAGGGTATGATTAGAGACTAAAAGGGGGTTCACCACCAAGCTAGCGCTTGGAAACACAAGTAATATGCAAGATCTAATGATGAAACTTAATGGTATGCAAGACTTAAATAAATGCCCTAGAAATCAACTCAAACCAAAATAACAAGTTGGAAAAGTACAGAGGTGCACCCGGGAGAGAGATGAGTTTAAAAAAATCTCCAAAACCTTGAAAATTTCTTGTTTGATGTCCATAGTAATTGATCTAATTGCACTTAAATCTAGAAAATATGCTATACTGGGACTCATACGCCACAAGTGGTGTATCGGTCCCACTCTACTTTTTTAGATGGTTAAAACTTGAATCTGCTCTCCTATATCTACTCTTCCTTCCACACTTCATTTCTGGATTTGAAACTGAATTTAGACCTATAGATGACTTTTTGTGAAGATGACAACCTTGTGACAACTTGACAACTTCTCTCAACCTTGTAACTTTTTCTTCAAAGGATCTTCAAGCTCCAAGACACCTAGATTTTCAATCACACATATAAAGAGAGAAAAAATTGTTGATTGTTAGAGAATAGGGGTTTTCCTTGGTCAAACCCCTTTTAGGTAATTAAACCAAATGATGAAGTAATGAAAAAAGGACATAAAACATGAAACATGGAACATGAAACATGAATAATGATACCTTGAATGATGTCTTGTAAATCTATAATCTAACATGAAGTGGCCATGAAGAATATAGATCTTGATCTTGAATTAGGTGTAGAAAAATGCTTAATCTTGTATCTTGAATGCTACATCACAACACTAGCTCAACAAAATGATTGATGCTTGATAACCTTGACATGGTAATGGATCTTGTATTGCTGCAATAATTGATGACAAAATCTACCCTTGAATGCTTTAGAAATGCTCTTGTAAACTCTATTGACACTCCTGTGAATTCTTGGAATGCTTAAATCTTGATATCTTATGTTGATATTATGAAGGCTTAGTTGAAATAATGTTTTGAGACCTTTTTTATATAGGCAATCCATCCAATTTACTGTTTATTAGATCCCAGAAGCCGACATTCATGAAATTTGAACTTAAAACCCTAATTTCCCACTCAAAAACCTAAAAAGGGGCCAAATGGGACTCATACGCCCAAGGTGGTGTATGGATCCCACAAAACCTTTTCAGGTGGAGGAAGTGTTAGGGAGTTGAGAAATTAAGTATATTTTATGTCTATGTCGGTATTTTAGTTGAAATAAGCCTCATGATACATAATATATGGTCTTAGAGGCCTATTAATGATGATACAAAGTTCATAAAGGCAAGAGGGCCCAAAAATCAGTGTGAATTTGTAAATAAATACACTTTACAACATTAAATTAAGGAAAATTTAGGTCTATTTAGCTTAAAGGGGCCCTAAATCTAATGTGAATGTGTAAAACAGATTACAACACTAGATCAAGGCTACATTAGGTTCATTTAAATGTTAATCATTTCCAAATTAAGTAAGGAAAATGGATACTTTTTCTATTTCCACATTTAGCCCCCACTTTAGTGAGAGGAGGAACTTGCTTCAAACTCACACTAAAGTATACATTCAAGAGGGGTCTAAGTGTATCGATGCGGATGAAATAGGATCAAGAAGATCAAAGGATGTGGCCAAGCCCCCAGGATCCAGGATCTTATGTCAAATTTACATAAGAACAAATGGGCATGCACAAGGTGTATGGTATGCAACATCAAGATACACACATATACAATGTGAAAGATATAAAGAGGAAACAAGAGAAAAAAATAGGAAAAAATTAAAAGAGGTGGATCAAGCCTTGACCATTTGTCCAATGTGATGTGGATCAGATCTAAGCTATTTTTATAAAATGTACACTTACTCTGAGGCAAAAAAACTTTAGGATATACACTAGGTGAGTATCCAAGGGGTGGCTTAGTGAGAAATTCATGCATTTCTACTAGCTTATCACCGTATAATGAGAAAGTCATGCCCATGTTTAGGATTCTCATCATATTCCAACCATACCAAAGTTATACCTCCTGATAACTTTGACAAGGTGCCACAAAAAAACATGATCTTCAACCTCCATGAAGCAAGCAAAGCTTTGTATGCTTGACAACCATGAACAAACAGGATGGCTCCACAAGCAAGCAAAGTGTGTTATGCAAGGTGGCCATATAACATATATTGTAAATGCAAAATAGTGTAAGGAATGTTCAAAGGGATTTTTCTTAGTTCAAGTAAGGTCTCTTCTTAGGGATTGTTGGTGTTTTTCCACATAGGATTTGCAATTCTCTAAAAGGTGGCCAACCTATATTATAAAGAGCTACAAAGGTTGGTGACTAACTAACGAGATCTAGCCAAAGACTAACATCTCCTACACTTTTGGCTTTGTGAGACCAAGGTGGGTAAACCTTCATGTGTTCATAATATTGTTCTATGATTGATAGTAACACTTCTTATTATAGATGGAGTCCCCACAAATGCAATCAAACAGCAATTACCTTGGTTGTGGCAAAACCTAAGAATAATAACAGATGTCCCAAAGAAAAGAGACTGAAAATTATCATAAGAGTTATATCTCAAAAGAGATAGTGTTTGATATTTGTTAAAATGTACAGCTATTGAATCACCATGCTCAGAGCCATAGTCCTACACTTGAAATAATTTTACCGACACTATCCAGTGCCTCATTCATTGGGTGGGATTCATATAAAACATAACTTAGATATTATGAACTTATCACCATAATGCTTTGCTACTATGAGATCTTTAAGTATATTAAAACAATACTTCTTAGTGAATCCTGTGCATATGACCATAAACATGCAATTTGTTTTCAAGCATTTGATTAACTCATTAAGTTAAAGTAGGAGAACAGGTTACACTTTCAAATACACCATTGAAACTAAATGAACAAACCCTTGATAAATCCATGACACATACATAGGAGAGAACATTGTCTTAATTGTTTTATATTTCTTTCGATATCAGTAATTACAAAAGTATAGCATACTTATTTCATACTGTTCCTAACCCAGAATGATTTCCTAAATAATACCTTTAAAATACTGCAATAAAACTAACTCTACATACTCAGAATCTTATGGATCCAAAATCTCTCTCTTAACAATGAGTCGTGAAATCTCTTTTATAGGACAAGAGAGCAACAAAGCTTTAGGCTACATTGTTAATTTCAAAATTGAATTTCATTTTGAATGAAATTCGAATTCACATTCCTCATCATTGGATAACAAGGTGCATGATCCGAGGAATCAAAAAATAGTTACATAGTAACCAGTCTGAGAAAAAAAAAAGCATGCCAGGCACACGAGTGTCCACATCAACAAGATGAAACAACAGAAAAAACATCGCACAATAGACCCAACACCAGCAACCACTAAGTAGACACATGACCCCAGTACAAGTGACCACTCCGAGTTCTCACCTCAATCAAAAGTGGAACTGCCTTCATTCCTCTAGCTGCATCAGCGCCACATCCATCAACTTGGCCTGGTACTAGTGTAGTTATTGGTTCGACTACAAGGACCTCCTTGTTCACTCCCATGAGTTCAATCAAAGCCGCTAGGTAACAACGGTAATCTGAGTCAGTCTTGAACCTGTTATCATCATAATCTGATGAAATTAACACAGGGGATGCACAATGCTCTGGCCTTTTGCCAACACTCTTAGTAGTGACCTCAGGTGTTCTAGGAGCAGGTTTCTCCTTCTTAATTAGCAACCTCTTGACTCCTACTTGGGCACTCCTACGGCCTATAGATTTATTCATAGCTTCATAGAATACAAGAGAATAACCACCACCTACAAACAAAACAACTCAAAAAATATAATGATAACACTGGGTCACTTTAGCAAGCATTTATAGAGTGAAATGGTGTGAGGGATATTAATTGCTTGAATACAAAACAAGCATTTGAGGCATAAGTGGCTGACGTAGCCACCATAATTGCTTCTATCAGGAGGGCATCATTCGCACGCGAGAGAAAATCAAGAGAAAATCCTCTTAAACACTTGAGCCATTAATAAAATAAGCTTCAAAATGTGAACGCTCATCACACAGATGATCAATAATTTCTTTAAAACTATACCATTGATGCTGAATAGACTTGGAAAATTGGATGAATCAGATTGAGTCAATGGAGCATTGATAATCCACCTTAGTGCCTCAAAAAACCACAACCAATCAAAACCCATGAAAATAGGAGGTCGCAATCGGACAATGGGTCCCATTTAGCCCTATCGCTTGAAGAATTAGGTCACGTGTCACCCCATCATAGACCTTGTAGTACATTTGAGACATTTTCTATGCTCGTACGAGGTCTACGAGGGAGAATTATTATTAACCCTGTAATTAAAACCCTCATAGATGAAAAGACAACCACTTATCATCATTGGCACCTCGGGAAAAAACCCTACCCCTTCATACATGCCAGATGGCGGCATCTCGTAGACCTTGCACCTCTTAGTGACATTAGCAGGAAAACCTACGAGCTTTGTGAGAAATAGTCCAGATCAAAAACCATGATCGGACGGTTAACCAAACAACATGCACGGACATTAGAATATTCAGGTGGGACCAGCCGGTACAACCCTTGGCGTTATCAAATTTTAAGCCCCGGTGACGAAAAAAGACCGACATGCTAGGTGAAAGGGGCCGGTAAGAGCATGGAGGAAAGGGCTCAACTGGATCACTTAAGTGATCGGTTACCTTTGGTAGCAAGTCATCGTTGAAACATAACAAGAGGGTTTCAAAATTTGATAATTCACATCACCTTGGGTAACTTTAAACCCGAAAACCCTAGCTTCCTTCCTTCAAAATTTAAAATCCCCATCAGTGGCTCCAACTGGGGATGTATGCCCCCTGCGGGCATAGCAAGAATCCAGAATCTTTGGTTTCGCAAACCAAATTACTGAATTACACAAGTGCCTTGACAAATATTTCACCTTACTCTATCAATTGGACAAGAGAAATCAAAATTTTCCCCTCTCAAAAATAAAATTCTCTGTCACGTGGAGTAAACAAGGTCTGCAACATTTAAACTTTGATGCTTTAAAAATAATAGGATAATCAATATGTCTAGAAGTATCATAATGTTTATTTATTCTCCCCTGCATCAATTTAGTCCATGCCATATTCCAAAACTTTAAAAGCAACATATGACCATGATAACATTTCACCTTACTCTACCCCTGGTCATAACTCATAGGATGCTAGCCCAATTGAACTAAGAAGTGGAAACATTCAAAACTTACCTGGTCTACAACATTACACATTATGGCATCATCATCAATTTTCACATCAAACCAAAAAATTTCATATAAAACTGTGTGCATATTATCCATACTTCTATTGCTCAACATAGGTGATACACAACTCAGGGAATCCCCACCCTGGAATTTCCCAAATAAGTTAGGTTGCCAACACTTGAATTCCATCAATTTGGGATACATCCTAGCATCACAAATGTCTGCAATACTAGTTACATCATTCTCCAGGGAATGTGTAAACACATTCATTTTAGGCCTCTCAATGTACACCTTCCCCTATATTTCTTCATTTATTCTTAAATGAAAACCCTCGAAGACAGAGTCAAATACATCAATTTCAAATTGGTCAAAAGAGAAAAAGCAATATGCACTGGCCTCCTTGTACTCAACATTACCTATTGTATGTGTTAATTTATAAGTGAAAATTTCAGCACAAGCAGAAAACTTTTCACCGGCAATATCAATGTCAGAAGGTAACAACATATCCATCTCAACTTCACATAAGTAGTCAAGAAAAACAATATTACTAATATTTTAATTAATATGTTGGTTGTCTTCAGTACTATTCTTTTGATCACATACTTCATTGTCCTCAAATTCCTCAACATTTATACAATAGGCTTGTTCCATTGCCAGTATACCCGAAGTATACTCTAAACATTTATCATTTTAAAATTGTTCCTTCACTTGGGAACAAGTGAGAACATGAGGTTCTACATTTCCATACAACTCTAGTGAAAAGACAAGCCTAGTTTCGTTTTCAGTACTGCAATCACTACCTCTAAAATCACAATCACTGCCCTGTAACAAAATCTTAGTGACATGAGTATTACAATCAAGATTAGGAGACACAATAGGTGTCTCACATAATCTTGCATTATTTTACCCCTCAAATTCCTCTGTAGTTATCCAAATTTCTTCAAAAGGGCAAGCATTGTCTTCATTTTGTGTAGGTACATTCTTGGTTGATTTTTCAATCTCTATCCACTTAATGACTTGGGCCAAATTTAGGAGGTTTTAATTCTTCTAGAAAAGCACTTAGCCTTGGTTCATAAAGTTCACAAAATAAATCAATGCATTCATAGTCATTAGGTCTATGAATTTGTATCAAGACTTCTAAAAATCTCAAGAAAAACTCATATGGTGATTCCCTGTCTTGCCTCTTCATTTCATACAATTCTTGTACAAGAGAAGTTTGATCGGCATCATTCAAACTAGACTGGCTTTCAACTTGGATCTCATTATCATCACACTGCAATGTTGAAGATATGACAATTTTCACAACACCCTTATCATAATCAATACTCTGAGTAACTTCCTCTAACATTTTACTAGTACTCGGTAAGCTAGGGTAATCAATACTTGCAGAAAGATACCCTAATGTAATTGGCTAACTCTCCTCAAACATCTCCTGCAGCATTGTGTCTTGTCACAAATTTCTCACCCATTCCTAACATTCTAGACTGCTCACTGTTATCTTCGTAACATGCAAATCTTGTGGTTTGCACCAAATACATGGAGTTTTCCATAATACTGACCACTCCTTCCTAATAGCTACTGCTCGGTACTGATCAAGACAACACCATTGTCTTTGCATTCTACATAGCACCACTATCTTTCCTACATAGTCGCCTTCTATCCTCTCATATAAAGACAATGTCTGTCATTATCTTTCAGCCCTATCCTCTAAACTTTGTCCGCCACCATCCTCTCTTCTCATCCAAGCGACATACACCACTCAACCAGTATGGTCGAGCTTCCACCAAGCTGGGGTATGCGGTTGACTCCAATGCATAAGGTAAGGCTTGCAGACTCTACTCAATAGCAAGGTCGAGCTTCACCATGAAAAAGAACGGTTTCTCCACAACTGGTTGCATCCACCAACACTTCTAGTCCATGCGGGACTGTCACAAGAACCCGAAATCAAACCGTTCCGACTATTGTTCAGCACGATGGTCATGTTCACCCATGTTGTGGGTCGTGGGTTTCCTTGGAGAAGGAAGATTGTCATTGGAACTGACACCATGCGTGGGTCTATCACAATGAACCCGAACCACACACTCAAACAAATGGCACACTTCCCCAAAGCTAATTTGCACTCACAGTTTTGCTAGACAAACAAACTAGATACAAAATGGAACGATGTAGGTGACAGGAAACAAAATTACACTAAAACACATTCATTAAAATGTAAAAACTTTAATACAGCCAGAGAGCCCGATTTCCTCCTCTCCCTTTACTCTCCTGTCACCTCTTGCTCTATTCCCCTGTTCTATTTTCTCTCCCTCTTTCACTACTCTCTGGTTACATCTTTCTCACTCCCTAATAGCGATGTGAGGGTGGTTAGATAACCGTTCCCTACCCAATTTTATCCATTTGATTACATTATGTTTAGTTTTATTTCATTCTATTTCAAATTTACATTCCTAACCATTTGTTTCCATGGTCACCCGAAATGTTAACGAAACAAATATTACAATAAACAGAGACTTGAGGTGCTCCCACACCATACTCCCAGACTGAACAGATTTCCAAGTCCCATGGAAATGCCGAGGTGAGTTTGCTACAATTAAAATCTTCACCTCTATGTCGTCATCACTGAATCAAGGCATCTGATGTTGTCGTTGTTGTTGTCACATAACTCCCATCAATGGAGTGTATGTTGGTTGTTGTCCTCCTCTTGTCATGTTGCTGCTTCACACCACCACCGTACTGCCATCTCACCCACCCACGATTCTGGAAGATGCTTCCCACCCTTCGCTGAGTGGTTGCTCTCATTGCACCTTCTACCTAGCTGCATCGTGGTGGAGACAATACGAAGACCCCCACTTGAGGTCTTCACAGTGTCCTAACTACAGCTTGGAGGAATCACCGTGCAACCATGAACCCACGCTACTACCTGGTGTAGATTGCCTTCTACACTCTCAGAAACTTCTAAGCTCTGATACCATTCTGATGTAATTGGCTAACTCTCCTCAAACATCTCCTGCAGCATTGTGTCTTGTCACAAATTTCTCGCCCATTCCTAACATTTTGGACTGCTCACTATTATCTTCATAATCTGCAAATCTTGTGGTCTGCACCAAATACATGGAGTTTTCCATATTACTGACCGCTCCTTCCTAATAGCTACTACTCGGTGCTGATCAGGACAACACTGTTTTCTTCACATTCTGCATAGCACCACTATCTTTCCTACACAGTCACCTTCTATCCTCTCATATAAAGACAATGTTTGTCATTATCTTTCAGCCCTATCCTCTAAACTTTGTCCACCACCTTCCTCTCTTCTACGCTGAGCCACATACACCACTCAACCAATATAGTCGAGCTTCCACCAAGCTGGGCTACACAATTGACTCCAATGCATAAGGTAAGGCTTGCGGACTCTACTCAACAGCAAGGTCGAGCTTCACCATGAAAAAGAAAGGTTTCTCCACAACTGGCTGCATCCACCAACACTTCCACTCCATGCAGGACTGTCACAAGAACCCAAAATCAAACCGTTCCAACTATTGTTCAGCACGATGGTTGTGTTCACCCATGTTGTGGGTCGCAGGTTGCCCTGGGGAAGGAAGATTGTCATTGGAACTGACACCATGCGCAGGTCTGTCACAATGAACCCGAACCACACACTCAAACAAATGGCACACTTCCTCGAAGCTAATCCGCACTCACAATTCTGCTAGACAAACAAACTAGATACAAAATGGAACAATGCAGGCGACAGGAAACAAAATTATACTAAAACACATTCATTAAAATGTAAAAACTTTAACGGCCAGAGAGCCCGATTTCCTCCTCTCCCTTTACTCTCCTGTCGCCTCTTGCTCTATTCCCCTGTTCTATTTTCTCTCCCTCTTTCACTACTCTTCGGTTACATCTTTCTCACTCTCTAATAGCGATGCGAGGGTGGATAGATAACCATTCCCTACCCAATTTTATCCATTCAGTTACAATATGTTTAGTTTTATTTCATTCTATTTTGAATTTACATTCCTAACCATTTTTTTCCATGGTCACTCGAAATGTTAACGAAACAAATATTACAATAAACGGTGACTTGAGGTGCTCTCGCACCATACCCCTTCATCATTGAGTATTTCATATTGTTTTCAATTTCCATAGCCATTTGATATGCTTGGTGCATGTTTGTAGGTTCTTTATCTCTTAGTAAGTAACCCATCCTTTTGTCAAAAGCACCAAGATATACAACTAAGCATTCAGCTTCGCTTTGTCTTATTTTTTTAGGGATTTCTCTTAAAGCTTTTGAAAACCTAAGATTAAAATATGGGATTAGCTCCTCTTCTTTTATGTGAATTCCCATAAAACCTTTTCTTAATATGTCGGGATTGACTCGTTCACCAAATTGCTCCATAAAAACTATCACCAACTAATTCCATGAGTTAACAGAATAGGCAGGTAAATAGGAAAACCAATCCCTGGCATCATCCTTCAAGGATTGCACAAAAAGCTTCATGACAACGTCCTCATGATTGACTTCATAATCCCCCATTACATCTACAAAATTTTGTAAATGCTTAGAGGTTGATTCTACACTTTGCCCTGTATATTTAGGCAAATACTTCCTAATCTTCTTAGGAATTGGATTAGGGTAACTACTGACATCACTAAAAATAAAAGGCATATACCTTTGAGTTACAAAACACCCCGAAGAGCTCAATGCAACTTGTTCTCTTTGCATAGTTATGTTTTTTTTTACATATGGGAAATCACTTATACCCATTTAAAATTTCATCAACAATATATATTTATCAGACATATTATTTACTATCACAACCATGATTTCGTTAGTGACTGCAAATAGTATTCCTTTCTTTTCAAGATATGATGCAACATAAAAATTATTTCATATGACCTTATACATATTGCATCATTAGAAGTATGGAAAAACTAATCATTGTTCCTTTCTTGATGCTAGAAATCTAGTTTGGAACCATCTGCATCCTTAATTACAAACACCCATCACAATTAAAAATAGTGAATTGTTTGGTTTTAATTAAATACCTGGTAATTTTTTATTTTGGCAACATGTATTAAATTCTTCTTCCTGACTGTAAATATCACGGATCTAGGACTGTTTCTTCATTCATCAACTACTTCTTCGAACAGAGTCGCCACCTCTTCAACAGAGCATTAAATTAAAAGAAATATGATATTCCTTTCAAAGCTTGTCAGATTCTAGGTTTTTACCCACAACAGAGTCGTACCATACCACTACCAATCTCCTTCAAAACCACAATCCATTAGCATCCAAATTTTAACATTCAAATTCACTTAACAAAAGATTCTAGATAGCGTCCTTCAACCCGTGTGGTTCTTTGTTTCTCTTTTTCTTTTACATTTATCAGAAGTTCTCCCCAATAAAACAACCATTCATCTAATGATTCCAGAACTCCTGAATCCTTTGCCAATACCATACCATAGATCATAGGATTTTCAGGTTCATTTCAACAACCTCTTCCATCTAAGGTTGAAAACATTCACTATGTAAATTTAGAACAACAAATCTGTGATATGACTCTATAACCATCTGCAACTGGTGATTTAGAACTCCCTGATAGAGTCGCCATTCTATTGGTGTTCTTTCCACATAGGATTTGCAATTCTCTAAGAGGTATCCAACCTCTATTATAAAGAACTACAAAGGCTAGTGGCCAACTAACGAGATCTAGTCAAAGACTAACATCTCCTACACTTTTGGCTCTGTGAGACCAAGGTGGGTAAACCTTCATGTGTTCATAAGATTGTTCTATAACTGATAATAACACTTCTTCTTATAGATGCAGTCCCCACAAATGTAATCAGACAACAATTATCTTGGTTGTGGCAAAACCTAAGAGTAATAACAGATGTCCCAAAGCAAAGAGACTGAAAATTATCATAAGATTTATATCTCAAAAGAGATAGCGTTTGATATTTGTTAAAATGCTCAGATATTGAATCACCATGCTCAGAGCCACAGTCCTACACCTGAAAGAATTTTACCAAAACTATCCAGTGCCTCATTCATTGGGCAGGATTCATATAAAACATAATTCAGATATTATGAACTTATCACCATAATGCTTTGCTACTATGAGATCTTTCAGTATATTAAAACAATACTCCTTAGTGAATCCTGAGCATATGACCATAAAAATGCAATTTGTTTTCAAGCATTTGATTAACTCATTAAGTTAAAGTAGGAGAACAAGTTACACTTTCAAATACACCATTGAAACTAAATGAAAAAACCCTTGATAAATCCATTCATAATCCATGACACATACACAGGAGAGAAAATTGTCTTAATTGTTTTAGATTTCTTTCAATATCAGTAATTACAAAAGTATAGCATACTTATTTCATAATATTCTTGACCCAAAATGATTTCCTAAATAATACCTTCAAAATCCTATAGTAAAACTAATTGTACATACTTAGAACCTTATGGATCCAAAATCTCTCTCTTAACAATGAGTCATGAAATCTCCTTTATAGGACAGGAGAGCAACAAAGCATTAGGCTACATTTTTAATTTCAAAATTGAATTTCAAATTCACATTCCTCATCATTGGATAACAAGGTGCATGATCTGAGATATCAAAAAATGGTTACATAGTAACTAGTCGGAGAAAAAACAAAAAGTGTACCAAGCACATGCATGTCTACATCAACAAGATGAAACACCAGAAAAAACACCGCCCAACAGACCCAACACCAACAACCACTAAGTAGACACATGACCCTGGTACAAGCGACCGATTTGAGTTCTCACCTCAGTCAAAAGTGGAGCCGCCTTCATTCCTCCAGCCACATCAGCGCCACCTCCAACAACTTGGCCCGGTACCAGTGTAGTTATTGGTTCAACTCCAAGGAACTCCTCGTTCACTCCCATGAGTTCATTCAAAGCCGCCAAGTAACACCGGTAATCCGAGTCAGTCTTGGACCCGTTATCATCAGAATCTGATGAAATTAACATAGGGGATGCACAACGCTTTGGCCTTTTTCCAGCACTCTTAGTAGTGACCTCAGGTATTCTGGGAGCAGGTTACTCCTTAATTAGTGACCTCCTGGCTCCTACTCGGGCACTCCTGTGCCCTATATATTTATCCATAGCTTCACAGAATACAGGAGAATAACCACCACCTGCAAACAAAACAACTCAAAAAATATAATGATAACATTGGGTCACTTTAGCAAGCATTTATAGAGTGAAATGGTGCAAGGGATATTAATTTCTTGAATGCAAAACAAGCATTTGAGCCATAACTGGCTAACATAGCCACCATAATTGCTTCTATTAGGAGGGCATCATTTTCACGCTAGAGAAAATCAAGAGAAAATCCTCTAAAACACTCAAGCCATTAATAAAATATGCTTCAGAGTGTGAAAGCTCATGACACAGATGATTAGTAATTTCTTTGAAACTGTACCGTTGATGCTAAATGGACTTGGAAAATCGGTGACTCTGATTGAGTCAATCAAAGGTTGAAAATCCACCTCAACACCTCAAAAAACCATAGCCAATCAAAACCAATGAAAATAGGAGGTCACAACCAGACAATGGGTCCCATTTAGCCCTATCGCTCCAAGAACTAGGCCATGTGTTGCCCCATCGCAGACCTCATAGTATATTTGAGACATTTTCTATGCTCGTGTGAGGTCTGCGAGGGAGAATTATTATTAACCCCATAATTAAAACCCTCATTGATGAAAAGATGACCACTTATCATTGTTGGCACCTCAGGAAAAAGCCCCATCCCTCCATACATGCCAGATGGCAGCATCTCACAAACCTCGCACCTCTTAGTGACATCAGCAGGAAAACCTGCGAGGTTTGTGAGAAATGGTCTAGATCAAAACCCGTGATTGGATGGTTAACCAAACAACATGCATGGACATTAGAATATTCGCGTGGGACCAGCCGGTACAACCCTTGGCATTATAAAATTTTAAGCCCCGATGACGAAAAAAGACTGACAAGCTAGGTGAAAGGAGCCGGTAAGAGCATGGAAGAAAGGGCTCAACCAGATCACTTAAGTGACCAATTACCTTTGGTAGCAAGTCACCATTGAAACATAACAAGAGGTTTTCAAAATTTGATAATTCACATCACCCTGGGTAACTTTAAACCTGAAAACCCTAGCTTCCTTCCTTCGAAATTTAAAAGCCCCATTAGGGATCATCATGCTTAATGTATCCAAGAGAGGACAAGTCAAAGGTATATTACACACTCAACGAAAATCAAACCTAATGACACCACTAAGAAAAGGAAACATCACTAAAAGAAAATAGCACAATGAAATATGAGTGTCAATGTATGCCCCCACTTTAAAGCGTTTGCTAACACCATTACTATGAGAAATTGCTTTCAAGTAGAAGAAGAGACGAGAGCTTATTCAGAAAGCCCTATGCCAAGTCATATGTTTCTAATAAGCTATGTCATGAAAAGGGAAGGGGTTTCCCCCAAAATGTATAACTCAGTACGTCACATGTGAGCCTACTTAAGGCATGTTATCCACATCTGAAGCTTGCTCTTATATGTACATGAAAGGTTGTCACTAGCAAAAAGAGACAATGACAAGTGACATATGAGGACAAGGCTACCAAACCCCTTTCCCCCACTTAGTGTAGGACAAGGATGAGAAGAAATAAAAATTGGTATCAATTAGAGGAACTAGGTGCTTCAACATAAGGAATAGCACCACAATCCTTAAGATGTTGAATTTGATAACTAAAAGCCTTATATTCATTAGTAGAATGACTATGAACTCTATGACATGTGCAAAATGAATTCTTGTAGTAAAATTTCTTTCATGTTCTTGGAGGGAGAGATATCAAACAATCTTGGAGGAGTCTTGACAAGATACCATCTTGATCAGTGGTATAATATGTTCCTTTATCTTGTGACAAAGATATCTCTTGCCTAGTATTAGGTGTCATACTTACACAAGACTCTTTAGATTGCAATATTTTGTGCTCTCCTTTATAGGAGGGTGTAAAATCTATTGAATTTGAATCATTAGTGTTTTGCGTGATGACATTGACATTAAGTGAATATTTATTTGTTTCTTTCATTTCTTTCAAAGGATAATACTCAAGACCACTAGTGTCTATCAGTTCAAGACACACTAATGTTAAAGGTTGCTTAGAGGAATATTTTGTAAGAGTGTTGACATTAAGTGAAGGCTTGTTTGTTTCTTTCGAGGGACAATAACCAAGACCACTAGTCTTTTCTTGTGTGTGAGGCTCTATGGGGACACAAATACCTTTTTCTCTAGCACCACATCCTTTTCCACTATATCCAAGTTGTTTCATAAGTTCATAACCTTTTCCATAAATATTTTTCATTGCTTTTGGATTCGGTGGTTTTTCATAGTCAAGGTCATCAAATTTTTTTGAGTAATTTACTTGTTCTTCTAAAGTGTTTGAGGTGTATGCTTTCGAAGGGTCTTCCAAATTTTGTGTTGACATTACTGCTTTTTATTTTCCTTTTTCAGAGTCCTTGTTTATGATCATGTATTCGCCCATGAATGATGTGAAATCTAAGGAACCCCAATCATCTTCTAATAGTTTGGTTACTTCCCCAATATGCTTTTTCTTTGTCTTTCTCTTGCACGGGTTCCACTTGCTAAGTTGGTGTTAATGTTGTCAAAGGATTCTCCTCCCCTTTCTCAATGTTCAAACGATTGTTTGGTTCAGGGTTAGCTTCAAGTGTGTACACTTTGATGTTGTAGACATGTATACTTCATTATACAATGAAAATTAGAAGGCACCCCATTCATTGCATGAATCCATGGTCTGCCTAAAAGAAGGTTCTATGAAATATCGTGAAGCATAACATGGATCGGTGTTTCTAATGTAGCCTTTCTAGCTATAATAGGAAAAGTGATCACACCAAGCGGTTATTTTCCTACATTGTCAAATACCTTAATAGATAAAGAGTTAGATTGAATTTTTTATTCATCCACACCAAACCTATACAAAAGGTTCACACTACATACATTAAGGGTGGAGTCATTGTCAATAAGGGTTATTTTTATTCCCCACCCATCATAGACAACTATTATCATAAGAGCATCATTTTGTATTTGCACTTCCAAAGGAGGGAGCTCACTTTGTTGGAAAACAATTTTAGTGTTCATTTCCTGAATTAGGGCTGCTATGTCATTCAGTTGCACATTAGGAGGGCTAGGAACTTGTTGCAAGGAGATTTGAATCATGTTATATTAATGAGGGGAGGCTTGAATAAGGTCCCATAATGATGTTTTAGCAGGAGTGTTCTTAAGTTGTTCAACAAGATCATACTCCTTTCCACTTTGTAAAGGAAAATGAGGAGGACCGGGTAAGATAGGATTAGGTAATGGGAGGGATGTTGAAGGTGGTGTTTTTGGCTATAGATTATTTCTAGTTTTATATGTATGAGCAGCGGTATTATAACTCGGTTGCTTTGAAACATTATTCTTAGGTGGGTAAAGGATAAGTTCAATTTTTTTTTTGAGTTTGTGGTCATTGTGAGGGTGGGTAAAGAATTAGAGGATTCTTAGGATCTCCCACAGGGTATGTAGGAGGTCCATTAATAAAAGGGGGATCAAATGGACACTTGTACATTCATAACCTCAACGGTTTTAGTTTGGTGTTTTTCTAATGAAGGGGAGTCTAGTGTCATGTCTTCATCATCATCTAAGGAAGTCACATCACTATTGTTTGAAAGAAATGTGTCAATTATCTTATTTTTTTCCACCATGATATCATCTCTAGTAGAAGATATTTTAGGAGAACGAAAAACTAGATGTTCATGACATTGAATGTTTGGTTCCTCTAAAATGACTTCATCGCGAGTAAGGGAGTTATCAATGATTGGATTTTCTTGTTCAATAAGGTTTTCCCCAGGGGAAGAGGGGAAACCAAGATTCTCATGACTTTCATCAATTGCATTTTCTAACATCAAAGTATCTTCTTCACAACTAGGAGAAGAACCAATGTGATTGTCATGATTGTCCATACTTTCATTCCTTCGTCCCATAATGTCTTCCAAAATAGGATAGGTAGGGGAAGCAACATAAAGAGGGTTGTCATATATCTTAAATGTTTTATCATCTAACACCAATATATCCTCCCCACTTACAATTTCATCTTCTAAAACATTATCACAAGAGGTGAAGGTGTTGGGAGATGAATGTAGAATAGTTGAAGTGCTATGCAGGTAGGTTTCAATGGTCTCTTATTGTGTCATGTTATCATCATGATTACCTATGGTTGTGTCCTCTTGTTCAATAATGTTTTTCCTAATAGGAGAGGTAAGAGGAGAGAAACAACTAGGGTTCTCAAAACTCTCATTGATGAGTTCTTCTAACACCAAAATGTCTTCTTCACCACTAGGAGAGATATTAGGAGAAGAATGGATATGATTGTTATGATTTCCCAAGGTTGTATTTTCTTTCACTAGAATAACCTCACTCATAGAAGGGATACTAGGAGAGGGATTAATGATGAACAAAAAGAGAGGGGAAAGGACTTCATATTCATATGCACTTAACAAAACTTTCTTACAACACTCAACAAGATCTGAAAATGGAACATGAAGTATGATAACAATAGATTTTTGTAATGAAAACATGATTTAATGATTGTCCTACAAATTTGAAATGTGACAAACATGCAAAAGGATAATGCAATTTTCGGATTTTGAACATGATAATTGACTGATTATGCTATGTAACAATCTGAAAATGAAATGTTAGAAATTCCAATTTGAAATTAACTAATACAATAAATGAACTAAATTAAGCTAGATCTAATGAATTGTATGTAACAAAACCTCAATCAACTGAAACAGATAATTAATGATAGCAAACAAAAGTGCAGAAACAAGGTTTTCAATGTTGTAAAAGGTAGTTTTAGGTCTGACTTCAAACTAATTTACCTAGAGGGGTGCATGAGTCCCAGTTAGGGTTTTTGGAGGGTTCAAATGCTGGAAAATACACAACACATAAATCCTAGAAAGTAGACCAAACAACCTATGCTGGGACTAAATCACCTAGAGGGGCGTATGAGTCCTAGATTAGGGTTTTTGCACTAATTTTATCAAATTCTGAGTTGATTCTAATGTTGCTAACTTGTATGATGTCTGCCCTATTTACAATTGTAGAATTTCAGTGAAATTGAATGATCTAAGATGCAAAAATGCAACCTACATGCACTTTCACTAATGAAAGATTTAGAAACCCTAGATGCCAATTAACTAATGCAAAACGTAATGCATAGTCAATGCAAGCTGGATCTAGGATTATTATGCACTCAAAATTAAAAATAAAGGTGTTCTAAAGGTTAGGTTAAAAAAAATGAAACATGGGAAATAGGAGGCTTCTATCTTTGAGGATATAGGGTTCCTACTTCACACTCTTATTTCACTCAAGGAAACCCTAGAGATCTGAACCCAAGGATGGAATGAGGGGAAGAGATCTGCTAAAGTTTGTCTTAGGGCATGATTAGAGACTAAAATGGGGTTCACCACCAAGCTAGGGTTTGGAAAGACAAGTAACATGCAATATATAATGATAAAACTTAATGGTATGTAAGACTTGAATAAATGACCTATAAATAAACTCAAATTAGAATACCAAGATGGAAAAGTACATAGGTGCACCTAGGAGAGAGATGAGGTCAAAAAAGGCTCCAAAACCATGAAAACTTGTTGTTTGATGCCCATTGGGACTCATATGCCAGTATAGGAGATTTAGTCCTGTTATGTCTTGCATACATGCCCCAAATTTTTCTTGACAAAATTAGGGACCCCCTTTGTTTTCTTTCATTTCACTGGTTTATTTTGTTAGAATAAGGTTGTGAGATGGAATCAACACCTACCACCTTTCGGGTTTCCAAGTCCTTGTTCCCCTCCAACTCCAATCTTCATTTCCTTTGTGTTCCTTTTGTTTGGTTCGGGATCATATTGGAACCAGAACATGAACCTTTCCAAGGTTCCTATTCCTGGTTCCGTCCCGATCTCGGTTCCCCACTTTTCCTTCGGGTGTTGTTAGGGTTCAAGTTCCTTGTCTAAACCTGATCACAATCCCCTTCTTTTTATCGTGAAGTTTTCTTTTTGTCTTCGTCTTTCGTTCATTTGTTTTGATCGCTTTTTTTGTCTTCATCGTCGCCTCATCATGTCATTTGTCCATTTTCTTGTCATCATTGGTCTCCTCCATTTCTTCATTCTTTTTTTGTCATCATCATTGGTTTCTTTTTTGTGTCACTTGTTCTTTAAAATAAATAAATATTTTTGTTTAAAAAGGTTTAATTGTAAAAAAAATAAAATCAAAAACTTTCAGAAATACAAAAAATTAAAACATCTTGAAAATTTAAAAACATTAAAATAAAAAAAATATATAAAAATATTAATTAAGTTAAAGGATTAAAATGATAAATTAATCCTATAAATTTAATTAATTAATAAATAATTTAAATTTAAAAGATTAAAAAATAGTAATAATAAATAATTTTTTTTTGAAATTTAAAAGATTTAAATTTTGAAATAAAATCTTTAAATTCAAAATTTAAAGATTAAAAGAATCATAAAAAGTAAAATAATAATAATAATAACAAATAAAAATTAAATAAACAAAAAAAATAAAAAGTTTCCTTGTCGGACTCAGACCCAGGGAGAACCCTGAACCGGGCATAAAAATAAAATGTCCAAGTTCAAGAACGGTTCCACTCTCGCTTCTGCTTGGTACTTGTTCCCGTTCCGGTCCCACTTGGTACCTGGTTCTGCTCCCGCTTCCGCTTGGTACCCGGTTCCGCTCCCACTTCCACCCGGTACCTATTCCTGCTCCGCTTCCGCTTGGTACCTGGTTCTACTCCTGCTTCCGCTTGGTACTTGTTCCCACTCCACTTCCACTTGGTACCTGTTCCCATTCCAATTCTTCTTGGCACCTGTTCCTGTTCCGATCCCGCTCTGAGCAACTCCTGCATCCCGCACAGGTAATGATGATGGGATGTACACAAATTGGATCTGTTAGAAGGTTTCCTTAGGTAAATGTAAAGAGAATTTCTCGAAAGGCTCGATGGAAGCCTTTAAGCAAATAAAATGGAAATTAGAAAACCAAAGCCCGCAACCGTTGCCAAGATCCTCCCTATCATGCCAATGTGGAAGCATAGAAAAGGGAAGCGAAGCATGCACAAGGCATTTGAAAGATTATCTCATAGAAGCTTTGATTGCAGGATATGCTATATTTGCATGGAATGGACAAGCCAGTAAAGGGTTTTGACAGAGGAATCATAAGAAAATTATACCATGGAATGTCATGATCGTAGGGCATGAAATGACTGAGATGGGCGTGAGAAAATTTCAAGTCAATTCACTCGACTGATATAAATCCAAGGCTCACAAATTACCAGCATCTCCTCTACCTACCGTGTCAATGTGAATCCTCTAGACAGGGTATAGACATCCATTGATGCACAAACAATAGATGAGTTCGGTGAGATGTTGTAGTTGCAACTACCCTAGTAAAATAAATGCAATCCATCAAAGCACAGACAAGATCGACACATGAATTGTTTGATGGTGCACCTCAAAGAAATTTGGTTTATGGAATCTTATTCATTGAGGAGGCTATAGAATTGGTTTTAGAATAATACCCCAAATGAGACATGATCATCTTATGTAATGCCAAATTCGCAAGAAATGCATTTCAAATGTGGAGGTGTGTAAGATGCATGCAAATTGTTTTACAAAATTCCTCAAAGAGTCGTGGTCTCATGAAAGTATCAAGTAAATGCATACAAAATGTGGAAGCATTGGCATAAATCGAACCATGCAAAGAGAGGTCATCTCATGGAACGCATTGACTGCAGATATGCACAAAATGCAATTGTTGAAAAGGCTCAAAAAATGTGGTCTCAATGGAATGTTGCCATTGTAGGATATTCACAAAATCGATTTGTGAAAGTGTTTCGAAACTATCAAGCAAATGTGATTGGCAGTTGAAAAACCGAATTCCACTACCTTTACCAGCATCGCGCGAACGGCTGGGCTTAACCAGCACACTCTAAGCATTGACCGCTTAGGTGGCTGGGGTGGGCCCTCTTAATCCGTCCCGTTTCTGCTCACTATTCCCGTTCCCCGTTATCGTTCAAAATTTAGCGCGCAGTTTTAAACTGTTTCTCCCGCCCGCCTGCGCATAGCTCAAAATCATTGTCAACTATTTATTTTAACTGTGCAGCTCATGACTTTTGTAGAAAAGACAACAATAATTTTTCAGGATTGGCAGATGGTCTGTCGTGGATATTTTATAACGATAGTTGTTCAAATGTGGAGGCCATAGTTGAAGCAACTCTTGGGTCTGTGCTGGATGAAGATATCATTCAAGCATTTACTTCTTATCTAAATAAAAATAGTAATATGTATTATATCCTAGAGCTTTTTATCATTTTTGCTGGATTGTTGTCGATTGCCTTCCCTTACTTTGATTCCTTTCAATGAATACTATGAAAACTGAAATTTCATTTTTATAAATATCATAAAACAGTTCACATATTCGAGGCTTTTGTTGCTCAAATATGTTCTTATTATTCCCCATTTTGGATTTATCTTAATGAAGATTCAGACTTAGCTAGCAAACTTAATATCTTGCATTGCATCCATGCAATAATTTTTAACAAGTTCTGTAAGGGCATTGTTCCAACGTCCTACTAAAGGATGGTCTCCTTTTACATGGCTTAAAAACCATAGTCTCTGTCTCAAAGGCAGTAATAGTAATAATAGAAATAGAAATAGTAAGAGGGCTGATAAAAGAGATAGGATCCCAGTCACATGTTTGGAGTTAATGTGTCTGTTTTAGAATGAATATAATTATATTTAATAAAAAATATATATAATAATCTTATTGTATTTATTTATTTATTCTAACGAAGAAAAATGTTATTTATTATGATTTATTTATAAGAAAATAATTATAGAAGTTTAAGATTTATGAGAGGATTATATTAAAACGAAATATAAAATCAAGTATGATGTTTGGCTTAAAATTGAATGATACAAATATGTTATGAGAGATGCATATTTTAGTATATAAACTGAGAGTTTTAGGGCTTGATTTTATAAATATATTAAAATATGCAAGCTAAATATGCTTTACTTTGGTTCAAATATGTGTCCACAATACATAACTAGTTTACAAATCTAAACCTATGCATGCGATGATGAACCAGCAAAAAAATAATTTTTGGGATTCACTCATTTTGATCTTCTAAAATTTACACCTCAATATGGATTGATATTGTTTAGAAACACCATTAGGAAATCTATTGAATTGTGAGGCTTCTATTATCCTCATTCAGACCCCTAGATGATGAGTAAATATCTCAAAACTTTTCTTTACTTCATATCCATGTCTAAGAAAATGAATTAGTGTGCAAATATGAACCTATACCTACAAGAATCAACTAGAAAAACATTGATGATTGGAATTTAGTTGCCTTGATCTTCTAACACCTAAACCTTAATATAGATTCATAGTGTTTGGTAACATTTTAGGAAATGGGCTAAATTGTAAGGGTTGTGTTATCCTCAATTAGACCACTAAGAAAACCAATTCCATGACTTAGAAACAATGAGTAAATACCTATGATGATATATTCTATGATAAAATGCTATTGCATTCCTCTAAATATAAATACTCTTTTGATAAATCTTAATTGTCTTAATAATCTTTGATAATTTTAAATGGTTGACTGAATATCTTTAAATACAATATATCATGTAAATCAACATAAACATGCACTAAGTAAGCTCACAATGACTAGTGAGAAGGTGTCATCAAGATTTAAATTGAATTTAAATTTTTAAAGTGTTGGGTTTAAAATTACAATTATGAAGATGATCTAGGTCAAGCATGCACTAGTAGGTATGTCCAAGATAGGGTAATGTCATGAGATGAATTTACAAAAGACTATGTCACTTGTAGACTTGTTATTACACAAAGGACAATCTAGTCAAAGTGTGCCAAACAAATAAAGGAGAAGGGCATGGATATATCATTAAACTTTTCTTCAACTTTGATGTGTGTGTGAACTACTATGAGGGTGCATGACAAATTAAATCAAGATATTAACAAGGAAATTATTTAAATATTTGTAAACACTAAAATGATATATCTATTTACTTAAAATATATGGATCCTTCATATATTCTCCTTCAAATAAGAACTCCACCAAAAATAAGAAAATTTGAAAAATCATGTAATGTATAGCATCTACCAAACATTTAAGATAAGTATTAACTACAATTTACTAGAAGTGAACTCTATTTTCTTAGTATTGTATAATAAATACATAGGTCTATGTAATGATAACAGAAGTATAAAGTAATGATAATGAATATGAGAAAATAGAAAATAATTTTTCAAAACCAACTATGAGGGAAAGATCATATGTGAAAAAATCATCCCAATGCCTTTTCCCGTTTAGTTTTTTCATATTTTGGGGCAATATATTAATACATGTACATGATGGAAAATTTCATATATTCTAGTGCAAAGTCAAGCCCATTAACCTATCTTGCATCTCAATATTATCCACACATGATCTTACATTTATTGACACACCTTACTTATATGTGCATATGTTCTCATAAATTTGATCTATCTATTTGATTATCAATATCGATCCATGCATCTATCCCTACATTGGGTCTATCTATCATTATCCATTTTGTTTGTCTAATCCCAAGTCAAATTTCTAATTGTAAGGTCATCCTCATGAGTGTGATCTTAACCCACCTAAAATAAAATTTAATTCATTTTATTTGCCCCTTAGTCTCTCCTATATAAAATCAATTGTTTGCATAATTTATTTTCATGTGCTAGATAAAGGCATTCATTTTCCATACACACACACATTTAAATATAGAATTCGACGAGCATTTACAAGGGTAATGAATAGTGACACATTTGGATTTAGTGCTAAAATATAAGTAGAAAACATGATTTTTAGGTGAATCATTTGTTTTCTTCAATCATTTGAAAAAGTTGTCAAATTTTCATCCTCACCTAGCCTAACATGATACAAAAGTTGCATTCCATCAATTACAAGCCAAAAACTACACTAACCCCTCTTTCATGTCTAAGATCCAACAATTCATCTTCAAAAATCTACATAAAAGAAATAAGTTATAATTGTAGAAATGATCAAGTGTTAGGTCTTTCACATATCAACATTTGCATACTTTGAGCGTTGCAATAGTAAGTAATATAGATAGTAGATAATATTATATTATGTCAATCTATCTAACATTGGCAGTTATGCATTGTTATAATGAGAAGACAAATACCAAACCTACCTTTTTCATAGGAATATACCATGTTTTGTAATTAATTAAATTATGAATAATGTAGCAAACCACAATATATGTATTGTTTTCATCATTTTACACTAACAATAATCTAATAATGGATTTCATGGCCAAGATATATTATGTAAAGTATTCCCATTGATAATTAACATGAGGACAAGAGGAATTAGCAAGTATTATTTCATATCAAAAAACACCTTTGGACAATCTTATTTTCATTCAAATTTAAAATATTTTTAAAATTTGAATGAAATGTAATGTCTTATATACTAATTGGGAAATAAACCATCTACTATCATACTTTTCCTTGAATATTAAACCAAGTTGAAAAATATTTGTAGGAGAAGGTTTCTTAACAATAGCATTAATTTTCTTACAATTAACCTAAATTCCTCTCTTAAATATAATGAAACCCAACAAACAACCACTATTGACACAAAAAATCATTTACTAAGATTTGATATTACTTTTTATTGGTGCAAAAAATCAAGAATGGATGTGATATTATCCAACATAGGTGGTTGGGTGGGCTAGTAAAGCTTTTCATTTTCAATTGATTGAATCTCACTATTTTTTTATCATGTTACACCATTAAGAAAGTTTATGTATCAACTTTAATAAATAATCAAGACTTGATAATGTTTTTCTAAAAATTATGTTCTCTTTTTTAAGACCCAAATACAAATTTGTGGCTATTCACCATCCTTCTATGTTATCCTAGAATTACATATTTCTAAATGTGCACATTATCTAAAATTAAATTAAATAAATAAATTTTTCACCTACATGATAAATTATCTAAAAATATGGATACTTGGCTATAGGTGGGAAACAAGCATGGGTGTAGAATTATTTTACAGATTGATATAGATAATCAAATGGATAAATTAAGCATATGGAGACATGCATACATAAAATTGAAGGTGTGTCAGTAAGAATAAGGTTAGGTGAGGTAAAAGATCTGTGAATAGGCTTAATTTTACACTAGAGTATTCCATTTTTCATCATGTGCATGTATCATTATATTTCCACAAAATAGGCACAAAAATAAAACAGAAAAGTCATCTTCAGAATGCATTTCTCCCCCTTAAATTATATAGATATGAATCAAACAATTTTTAATTTTTTGTTTCTTGAACATTTGACAATGAAGGCATTAATTATTTATCCTTATAGATATATGGAGATAAATTAAAGTGTTACTCTAGAAATACTTGAAAGATAAAAGATGAAATTTATTCAAACTATTTGTGATTCAATTAATTTAGATTTATATTTTATAATATGTATCTTCACATTAAGTATTCTTCCTATACTATCTTTTGTCTCTTATTTTTATTCTTATAGTCACTCTTCTCACTTGTTTTTAGTCACCACACACATATGGTATTACCTACCATTTTGATCAAACAAAATATTAATTATTTTGGAAATATACCAACACGAAGGATGATAATGAATTTGTAGATTAGCAATAAAGAGACCCAATCAATAAAATAAAGGTTCAATAATAATGATGAAATTTGTGATCCATGTTTTATATAACACCACACCAACTTCTTTAGTTTCTCTCTACTATTTCAAATAATCAACTCAATCTAGCATTGGTATGCTTTCTCCACATAATGTATATTCTATAGTGAATTTAAGTGGTAAATAATATTTGTTGCAGAAGAAGATATATATAACAATATATGTTTATGTCATGCACTAAAATGTGATAGGAGTGCTCTATAACTATAGGTTTTCATGACTACCATAGAAAAGGTAACCACACAATGCATATATATTAAATTTCATAGCATTAGGAACACAAAATTTAACCATGGGATGTTTTGGTTAAATTTTATAATAAACTGAGGGAAACGTGACTATTTAGCATAATTTAAAATAATTTTGTCCCCTACACACAATATTTTACTTTTACATGCACCCTTATAGTTGTTCACATGTACATCAAAGTGTAGGAAAATTGAAATGGTGAAAATTGAGCATGAATTCACTTTTACATTATACTTTTGGAACACTTTCATTAGAGTTTCCTTTATGCAATAGTAATTCTACAAGTTCCATACTATTATGTGAATACAACTCATTAAAAAATACCCTATCTTGATCCTACAATCTCTCATCCATAAAATTGATCTCAATCCATATATTTTCTCATCTTCAATCAAATATATATGTTCAAACTTGAATTAGATAATTTTGATAGTTGCATCTCTAAGTACTTAACTTCAAAAACTCAAATTTCAAAATAAATATTATTAGTTGACTCCCTCCCTCTAGCCACTATGAGATAATTGACCACAAGTTTATGTTTATTTTTTTTTATTTTTTATTGTAGTTAAAGACATCCACTCATTAAGGAAATTGGGGAATTGAGAAAACAATTACATTGAGAGTAATGGAGAAGTATTTTACTAGACCATATATCATTTTATATATTTTATTATTCTCCCTAAGTTATTGAATTGGTTTAATTATTTATTTGATTCAAAGCATAACCTCATATTTCAATAAATTATCTTAATATGTTTGTAAAAATTACTATTTCTTATGGATATTCAAACATTAAAATATTAAGGTAAGTGAATTCTATGAATCAAATTTCTACCAGATTGTTCCCATAAGTATAACTTTAGGTATGAATCCTAGTTAAGGGTGATCCCACAATAGTGGTTTACAATTTTTGGGCAAACTGGACACTGCAATTATTATTTTTAACTAAATCTTCACTTTTGGGCTCTTATAGCGGCTAAACCGTGAGGAATTTGGAAATGATGCAAACTAGAGTCTCATCACATTTTGTCTGTAGATTCTAAAAACATTTTTTTGAAATTTTTTGGAATCAGATTGCACTTTTTTTTCCATCTCCCACGAAAACTAGTTTTTTCAGAAATCAGCATTTTTAAAAAGTGACGCTCACCGTATACAACATAATTTTTTTTGTATGAAGGATAAAATTCTAATTTTTTAGAATTTAGATTTTTAACTATGATATCTAGTGCTTGAATTTGGTCTCATAATTTTTTATTGAATATTTTTTCCTTAATCAAGTTTCAAAGTCAAACCAATTGCAATTAAGACATATGTGGACTGTATACAACATAACTTTTTCTGTATGAATCGAAATTCAATTTTTATTTTTTCAATGGATCAAGGACATCAATACCCAGCCTCAACATATTTTTAAAATTTTTATTTTGATAATCTGTTATTTTTCCAAATGTGCAGACTAGAGATTTTGATTTTCAGTGAAAAACCTATGTTTAATAAAACTAAAAAATAAAATACATAATAAAAGAAAATCATATTAAAACTATATTCAACGGATAGCTCATTCCGAGGACTATCATTATCTAGCTGGGTTTCTGAAGTTTTCTGCATTTTCAAATTCAAATTGAGCTTCGAACAACAATTTTTTACCAAAAAAATCTATTTTTTGAGAAGCTAGGGTAAAAGGGGGGTTCGCTAGGTTCGGTTGAACATCCCTTAAGGGGTTAGGCCGAACCTAGATAATTAAAAATAGTGAAAAAAATTCACGGGGTCCGAGAAAATGACGGGTTTTTTTAAAAAAAATCCCTATTAAGGGGGTTCGACCAAACCCTAGTTCGCTTGAACCCCTTTATTTTAATATTTCCGCTCACATGAAAAAGGGGTTCGAATGAACAATTTGGTTTGGCCGAACCCCTTCACTTTGTGTAAAGGGAAAAAATGACTTTTCCCTTCATCCACAAAAGTGTTCACCACTTATGTGGGTTCACCCTTAAGTTTCGTAAGAATGAATTTGAACCAAAGTAGAGTATATTGAATTTGAATATTGTAGGACATTTACCTAGTCAATCCATAAAAGTCCAATGGGTCTTGGAGAATCAGTGTAGACACATAATATCAGTATCAATCCAAACTTATAAATCCTAAAATTTTATTATTTCTTAATTATTTTCCCTATATAAATCATATTATATAATATTTATGATAACTATAATAAGTAACACAATAATATAATGTATTATTTAATAATGATTATGTTAAAGATAACTATTATCATTATAATACATTAATTTATTAAATTTTATCATGTATATTAGTTCGTTGAGGTTGCATGAGCACTCTATTAGGTTTTTATTTTTATGAGCTCATTGGTCCTTCCTTTGTCAATTCACGCCCTTGGCACAAGAAGTATTCTATCATTTCATTTTATTGTGATCTTTTCTATTTTTTTCTTTATGTAACCTCTGTTGCAAAGACAATTGTCATTGCACCAAAAGATCAAGCTATTAATGCATGATAGAACTGTTGGATTTATACAAGATCCAAGATCCACAGGAGGTGGTTAAACCATGTCACAAAGCCCAAGCACTGTGTTGGCCCACGCCAAGGAGACCAAGGGTGACACCTTGCAATAATCCCCCCAGCGCAAATGAGGGGTTCGAACCTATGACCTTGGCTCTGATACCAATTGTTGCAAGGATGGTTGTCCTTGCACCAAAAAAATGACATGTTAATGCCTAATACAACCACTAGATTTATACAAGATCCACATGAGGCAGTTAAACCATGTCATGAAGCCCGAGCACCGTGCCGAGGAGACCAAGGGTGACACCTTGCAACAGCCTCAAACAACCTCAACCTAGCAGTACATGTTATTGATGGTTTTGTAGCTTTGCAATAGGGCTCCTTCAAGCAAGTGTCCTAAAAAATAATTCTCAAAGGTATTTCATGAGTTATGCATTTATGAAACTCCAATGGTTGTGGTATTACCCAGCCCTAAATTTGATAGTGCATGCAATTAGTTAGAAAATTTTACTCTTATAGGTTATTTTATGGAGATAATTTTTCTTGAAAAAATTCTCTAGGAATGGGTAATAAGCACTAGGCCTCACATAGGATCTATCTTGATGTTGTTCAAAACATCACAAAGAGGTTTCTTTATTTTCATTTTTCCGAGGCTAGCTATGTTCAAGTTATCCTCAAGCATGGTATGTGGTATATCCTCTTGTCCTTATTGGGGTTTCAATCTTAGACATGTGAGACTTCCTAACTTCTCAAATGATAAGAAACTTTATGTTCTTGTATGGCTTGAATTTTTGGGTCTTCATCTACCTTGTTGGTAGTTTTTATACCATATTGCCTTGAATCTTTGAGTAAAGTTATTTGTGTGGAACTTAATCAATTTTATGACTCATCCTAAAAAATATGTCTACATTGAGATTGATTTAAATTTAAATGCTTGAAAGAGTCAATAGATATTGAAATTGGAAATCTTCATCACACCCAACAAGTGCTATACCTTAATTTATTTAACACTTATTTTTTGTGTCAGTCTACTAAGCATAAAATTAAGGATTACCCTCAATTCATTACTTGATTCAAGTCTCGTCCTTAGCTAGCCGAAGCTCCCCACTATACAAATAAAACCACCTCAAAATCTAAAGAAAAATAGACTATGGTGTCACACTGGAAAGGGAAAAATACAAACTCTAATGGACTCCAAGCTAAAGCTTAGCCCTCTATAGATTTTATGATTGCCAGGGAGTAGCCAATAACTATTTCAAACCCTACTGAAAGGTGAAAGAGGTTATCTCACCCTTGAGTGAAGCACTTGTAGACATAAAAAATATTCCACCTAGTTGACCTTTCATTATCATTATCATCACATTAATCATCAATCATTTATTAAATATCATTTAGTATCGAATACCATTTACCATTTAATTATCATCCATCAATTATCATTTGTCACGTCACTAATTAATTATTCATTTCATCTATTAATCCATTAAATTATATAATATTTTATTATTTAATTAAATGAGATATGATTTCCATTTTTATTATCGAAATACTTCGTAATATATTGGCATAATTAAAAATAGATAAGGAAAACATTTTTATTATCAAAATACATTGCAATATCTCTTAAGCTTAGTAAGATAAGTAACTGTAGCCATTCATTATTGATGGAATATGTAAAAGTGGAAGTTGAACAAACCTTGCAAATCTCACTTCGCATTAGCACATCAAGTTGAACCTTCTTTAGCATGCCAACTACAAATATTTTGAAGAGACTTTGATTCACTACAAGGCTTGTCAATATATCATTAGTGTGAAAGTCAATGTAGAGGGTCTCACCAAATAGTAAAAAACACTTCACTGTTTTGGAAGTTCATGTAATACTTGTTGTCAAAGAAATTTGGAGTGTAAATGCAAATGTCCAAATTAGTGGTGTTGACAATGATAGGACAAGGGCATGTGAGGTAAAGCTCTTACAAAAATCTCATTCAAAGTGGAAGCTTGTGTTGGATAAAGAATGTCGACAAAAGATGCACAATGGGATATACCAAATATGAGCACCTAAAAAAGAGACTTGCACAAAGCCTTTAATTCATTACAAATGAGCATTGCTTCATAATAAAACATAGAGAATCCACTATATAATTTTTTTGTCTTCCTATGTTTCATAGGATATTAAATACATTTTTATTTTTTATTTTTACCAATAACTTTTCTTCTATCTTACTTCTATAATTATCAATCTTATTTATTTTATGATTTATACAATTTGTTATAAAATTTTATTTTTTTTAATTTTATATTTTTATATCCATTTTTATCATGTTTCAATTTAGATGTCACTTTTGAAGAATTTCAATTTGGATTTCCAACCTTAAAAATCTTATGGTTGTCATTTGAGTAAAACATTTTTGACAAATCTATAAGAATCAATTGAATTAATTCAAAATATTATATCAATTTATTTGACAATATTTATTTCAAATTTGAAGTTTAAAAATTATTAAAATTTATTTTTAAAGAAAAAATCTCCATAAGTCTATATAATAGTAGTGCCAATACAATTTAAAATAATACATAAAAGAAATCACAATATGAAATATTCTCACCTAGAAAATTTCTTTTGAATCTTAACCATTCACAAATACGATAATGAATATCTTACTCAACTTTTTAATAGACATCTCAAAGATAATTTTATATAATCATATAAAAATCCAAAATAATAAAGAAACTTATTCCAAAAAACATAATTTCACCATGAACTATTAATTAATTCTATATAAACTATTATCTATATAAAATATCCCAACACTTATTATACATTATTAAAATCTATAAAATATTAAATCCATTAGTAAATAATAATTCTTCCAGAGATAAAATACTAATTGGAGCTTACTATTCTTTCGTAGAAAATCTTTCACTCAATCAATTTATTTGTTCAACTTCTTTAAAAATTGGCATAACATTCTTTAATTTTCGATAATCATATGCTCTTTGTGAACACATAAGGTGATGATTGCCTCCTAAACTATTCCACCAACAAACCTACTAAGAGTGCCACATGTTCAGCATAATCAATGAAAACCTTTCTCCGCAAAAAAATAGTAACATTTGATGCTGGATCAGACAAACCATCCAAGCGGTACTGCAAACTCTAGCCCTCCCGCCTGTTGGAGCAACTACAAACTATTACATTTATTTGAAATATCTATGGATTTAAAAGATATGGAAAGAGCCACTAAAAATGTGCTATGACTGGACAAAACCCAAATTACCTACAATGTATACTGCGTAAGAGCTTGCTAGTGCTAAAATGTCTGTACAGGACACAACATCAGGAAATCAGCCTCAACTGCATCCTTTGTTAGCTCGATCATCTCCAATGCTGTCTGATTTATTGTCAAATTAAGAGCATCTTCCAGTTCACTGCTTGTTCCATTTAATAAAATGGAGGCATCGCACCCATGTCCAAGCCAATTAATGGGATTGCCAAAAAATTTCAAGGAATATCCAACAAAAAATTGTGTTGATAAATTTTCAGAATGCTAAAAAGAAATTATTGAAAGTTAGTAGAGCATGCATACCTGGACGAAACGGTCGATAACAAGGAGCATTAGCTATTTTCATTCAAGAGATCTTTAACAATGGCCTCCACGTTGGAACAAATCTCTCGTTATTAAATGCCCACAACAGACTATCCGCCAGTGCTGAAAAATTATTGCTGTTTTTTTCTAGAAATGGAATAAGTTGCACCAGTTAAAATAAATAGCTGACAATGATTTTGAGCAATGTGCGGGTGGGCGGGAGAAAGTTTAAAACTGCGCGCTAAAATTTTGAACAATAACGGCGAACGAAAATGGTGAGCAGAAACGGGACGGGTTAAGAGGGCCCACCCCAGCCACCTAAGCGGTCAACGCTTAGAGTGTGCTGGTTAAGCTATCGAACTACTTGATAGAATGCCTAGAAGAGATGGCATCTAAAAGAGTACAATGGAAGCTTTGGACAAAGATCTAGACACCTATCGAAGTGTAGACATGGCATGCGAACAGTTTGAGAAAAATGCTTCAGTCAAATGTTCTTTACAACCATTATTGGAAAACATCCATATAAAAATGGTGAAGCCCAGACAGAGCATGTGAACTGTTTGACAGAATGTTTCATAGAGATTTTTGTTTCAAGCAAATATAAAATGCAATGATTGTTGTAGAAACATAAAATTGACCTAGGCCTGCGAACTTAATTTTCTCATTAATTCCTTTAAACATAATTTGATTATTTCCTTCTATCCAAATTCAACTATTAATTAAACAATAATGAATTATTTAATTAATTCACCTCTTTTATTCTTCTTGATTATTTAAATAAATCACATTTATTTAAATACGCCACTAATGTTTTATAGTCCTCTTTAAATTAAATAAATTATTAATCCATTATTCCCTCTTGATTATTTAAATAAATATATTTTATTTAAATATGTCTCTAATATTAAGGTCTTCTCATAATTAAATAAATCCCCCACAATTTATTTAATTATTAACCCACTTCTTCCACAATTAAATAATTAAAATTAATTATTTAATTGTCTCGTTTAATTATATTCCAAATTTAAATAAAAATCATTTATTTAAATTTCCCTCTTTTCAAGTAAATAATTTAAATTATTATTTGCTGTCACAAGATCCCACCATTTTGAATTAAATTAATATTAAATTCAAAATTACATTTTCCTCCACAAATTAAGTAATTTCTAAAAATTATATGATTTTCTAACTCCCATTTTTCTGTGCCAAATCTTATCTCCCTATCACACATATTCTCATTCCTTGATTTAATTTCTTAAATTAACTCTTGTCCACTCATTTTGAATTCACCCTAATGTTTCCCTAACCCTAATTGTGGGTTGTCATTTTGAATCTTGACCATTGATTCTAGGGCACTTCTCAATATTCAATTTTGTCCATTCATCCAAAATTGCATTTTCTATAAAATGACAATTTTGTTCTCATTTTGATCATCTTGAAAATCTTGAATCTTGCATATCTTGATCTCTTATCTTCTTATCTCCATATTTGTCATCTTTCTAGCTAGTTTGCATGTAGAACTTAGTTTACTTGCATAGCCATTTTAAGAATCCTTCAACATTTGCTTAGGACTTGTCATTTTCATTAGATTGCTCATCACAAATCTGAGGGCAACATCACATTTTTAGCAAGTTGAGAAGGTATAATGGAGGTCAGTGATGGAGAATGAAGACTTGGTGAGATTGTTTCATTCGTTTTCATTTATTCCTTTGCACTTCATTATCACTTTGGGTTTTTTATGTTTTGCATATGATTTGGTAACCCTAGGAAAATTCCCTCAGTTACATTGGTGAACCTGTCATTTTAAAAACATGTTTTTGTAGATTTTCATACAATTTTTGTCATTTTTTGTAGGAACAGGTATAGAATGTCGCAATAGCAACCTTCTGTGATGCAATCGCTCTATCACACTGCATTCATTTTCGAAAACAACGCAAACGCATTTGACATTCACAAAGCCACATTTTCTTATTCAAGACACAATTGCTCACTCAAATGGCGCATTTGATCTTATGAGCCACATTCACTTTGTCACAATGTATTTTTCTGGTAAAGTTTTCCTTTCGAATTTTATTTTTACAATTTTACCTTTTTGCTTCATAGTTTAAAGGTTTTTGGGTTACTGATATTTGTTTGCAGCATGTGGCAAGGAGTCTAACCCCTTTGTTGTTTGGATTCTTGTTCATTTCCACAATTTTAATCAAATAAACAAACAAACTTGCATTACAATTCATGAGTTAAAATGAACATACATGCATATTCATTGGATTTAAAAGAACACAATCATGCATGTTCACTCATTGGATTAAAATAAACTTGTATCTCTTCATAGCATTGGGTTAAAATGAACACTTGCTTGCCTCACACTACAAATGGTTAAAATGAACAAGTTTTTGATGTATTTTGTGGTTTAGTAACAATCTCCTAAGTGTGTATGCAATTCTCTTGTGCCTTGTGCGATTTGGAGAAACAAAAACACTAAAGAGTTGGTTACTTCATCACCCTTCATATTTCAGTCTAGGCTTAAAAAGAATAAATCTTGCTAGTGTGAGCCTAGTACATTGCATGCGTTCTCTTTTTATTTATGCAAACAAAGATTGATCGAACTACGAATGTACTAAATTTCTATTGTTTATCCTAGAGGGTCTTCCTAGTGGGAAAAAGTAATTACCTCAAGGAATGAACCAACCAGTAACACGCTAAAGCCAAGCAACTTCCAACTGGTATATAAGTGTGGATACTCAAGAAAAGTTTGAGTATCACGAGGATCATTCTGACAAGAAGGGCAGCAATGGTCTCTTGATGCATGGATGGTTCCATGAACGAAATTCCCACATTAAACCCTTGTTATAGTAAGGCCAAAATCTTTTATCTATTCTTTGGTGTAGCAACAGTCATTGTGAAGGCATCCACATTCTCGCAGTTTTTAGTAGAGATGATCAGCCTGCCATGGGAGATTCATGGGGGTTGGAAGCTTGGTTTCCCTGACAAGTGAGTGCACTGTAAGGGGGAGCCTGTGGGGCCAAGATTTTGAATTCATCCACTAAGAGCAAGTGCGGTTGGAGTAAAATCTGCATGGAATCCAAAAGAATATAATGTTTCAAACCATAGGGTTGTACATATTTTCTATGTGTTTGTTTTCATAATTTTTCCAAGACAATATGTTTGCCAAGTGTTTTCAGACAAAATGAACAATTAAATATCCTTTTCAGATCTAAAACAACACTTTAAACTTGAAACAAATTTCACAATCTACCAAAAAATTTTCGAAAACCAAAATTTGCAACACATTTGATGTTCTAAACCGCATTTTCTAACTCTTGAACCACAGTCGCTCTATTGCACCACATTTTCCAATTTAAATGCTGCATCTACCTATTTCACAACGCATTTTCTTGACCAAACACCACAATTGCTCTATTATGCCGCATCTGATTTCTCAAATGCTGCATTTTCCAATCTCGTGACACATTCGCTTCCCTGCAACACATTTGTAATGACATAATTGTCAGTAACCTAAAAATTCATTCACTGTCAGAAACCCAAGGCTTAACTTTTCCAAATAGATTCCAAACATCTTTTCCTACAATTTTATCCACAACCAAACCAAGAAATTGCTCAAATTCCCTCATCCTTGCATTTTAGGTTGCATTTTTAATTTTCCATTGCACTTCCTTAATTGCATTCTTAGACTTTACCATCATTTTAGGTCCTCATTTTGCATATTTTAGGATAGGAATCTTTTCCATTCTTTTTCAAACCTTTTTCGTCAAGAGTAGGTTACCATTGGACTTGATCAAACCATTCCCTTTAGTCATTGTCCTTTTGTGAGTCATTTCCAACTCAATAGTCTAGTGTAGAAATCTCACTTTTCTATTTAGTCCTTTTACAAGTCCCTTGATGTTCCAAAATTAAGACATTGTCTAAACTTTGTATGGTTGAGTGTGCCTCTCCTTAAGTTTACCAATATTGAGTGCATCTTGGAAGTCTTTGCATTTTCATACCTTTAGATTCCTCATTTTAGCCTCATTTTCACTTACCATTCACCATCATTTTATAGCATTCCTTATTCCAAAAAATCCAAAAACATAGTCTCATACCATTTAAATTTGGTCATTCTCCATCCTCCCTCTTTTGAGCAAAACTTTTATGGTTGAAACAAGACTACAACAAAAAAGAAGAATGGATTCTTTTGGACAAGGCAATAACCTTTACAATTGTTCTAATGACATGAATGCAAATACCAACGATTTCCCTAATGACATGAATGACATGAATGAAAATACAACATGGGGAATTCATTCATCAATCCATTTAGTGAAATGACCCTTCCATCCTCTTCACACAATCCTTTTGAACAATTCATCTACAGAGACCAAAATGGACAAGTATTTCAAGAAGATATACAAGTTTCCACATAAAATCCTAAAGTAGCTTCCTTTGTTGAAGAGTTAGTCTTGCATGATTCAGATAGATACCTAGCCATACTCCTCGACCAAGGGGATAGGTTACCAAAATGATTTGACATCAACACCATAAGAGCACAATATCCTGATCCTACCAATCAATCACATGATGCAAACAATACCTTCATGGGAGCTACCACACAACATGTTAATAACACAATTAATGCTACCTCTATTGGTACTACCACTACACAAACTACAACCAATAAATCTCATCTGGTCAACACAACGTCTATTGGGGGATCATCCACCCTAACAAATACCACATCATATTCCATCCCTCAATAAACATCCATAGTTTCCTCACAAACTATTGGATCAACATTTGGGACTTCATCAAGTGCAATGGGCACTAACACATCAAACCTCTTGGAGCTTCATCTAGCTCTATGGGGACATCAAAAAACCTTTTATTTGGTTCCTCTAATACAATGGCAACAAACTCATCAAACCCCTTTGGGAAGAATAAACGAAGATTTTTCATTCAAGGAACTCAATCGAGTGTCCCAAATTCATCACAGGTCAACACCAACATTCCCTTGAGACAAAATACCAACATTCGATAGGGCCATATTTATCTATTTGGGCAAGGCAATCAAGACACCCAATATACAACTCCATTTGGTCATCAACATGCTCAAGGCCAACAAGGTCCTCAAATTCAAGCCAACATGTCTAGAACCCACATCCCAACTTATGCTTCTCAAGTCCATACACAAAAAATCCCTAATCAAAACACCCAATTTTCTCATCAACACATCTCATCACAATAGGTGGGCACTCAATCCATACCTATCACCAACATGTGTGATGCTACCAACAACCCAATTGTGGAGGCACACACACTCAAACTTGTTTACCTTAAAAGACAAGTGGAAACATTGCAAATGTCCAATAAAAAGCCTTACATGTCATTTGACATGTTTCCATTTCCGTTCGACACAACCTTATATATGCCACCATTCCCTCCAGGATATGTGGTGCCACACTTCCCTAAATACAAAGGAAAAACCAATCCTATTGAACACATAAGATAATTCACTACCAGTTGCATGGACATTGCTTATGAACACACTTATTTAATGAGACTCTTCTCTAGAAGTCTCATAGGTCATGAACTGGAATGGTTTGCACAATTACCTAAAGGAATTAAATTATGGGATGAATTGGCCAACAAGTTTGTTAAAAATTATGCCTATAAAATTGATATGGATATTGGAATCACATCATTATGTCGACTCACACAAGAGGACACAGGTGAGACTTTTATCCCATTCTTCCAAAGATGGAGAACCCTAGCAAGATGATGTCCTATAGAGATACCCAAAAAGAGGAAAGTCACCATGTTTGTACACAATCTCCTTGGACCACTAAGATATGGCTTACAAGTCCATTACTACACCACCTTTATTGACCTTGTCAAAAAATGTGTTCAACTTGAAAAGGCCTTACTTGCCAAAGGAGAACTTAAGTATGGTGGAAAAACCATCAACACTACCACAAACACCAACCCAAGTGCTTCCAATGATAAAAAAAATACTGGGTTAAAAATAAACACATCACCATTGATGGTGTGCATGATGTGAAAACAGTCAATGCAATAGGTCCTATCCTCACAATCAAAGGAGTCCAAAATCAAAATGCACTTGTGATTACACTTACACCAACTGCTAATTCCATTCAAAACAATCTTTCTCATTCAAATCAAAGGCAGCCACGTTAAACATGACAATTTCAAAAATGCACATGCACCCCCTTGGGTGAACCCAATGAAGTTGTCTTAAAGAAACTTATTCAAAATGGTGTCATAAATTTGGAAGAACCTAAATCGTATGATCTTGGTCAATTCAAGCCATCATGGTGGGATGATAATGCATTTTGTGATTATCACCATGTCAAAGAGCATAAAAATTCCTCTTGTCATCAACTAAGAAATCTTGTCCAAGATATTATTGAAAATCGTACCATTGAGTTGGGAGGTTAGCCATTTGTGTCTAATTCAGACCATACAATCCATAAGAACCCACTACAGGACCATGGTTTAGGTAACCCCTCCTCATTCGACACAAAGAATAATAACAATCAAGCCAGTTATGTACATGTTGCTTTCAACTATTCTGATGGTACTATCATTAATAACCTTTGAGTGGCTGATGAAGACAAATGTGTCAATACCATTACTATTAAAAAAGCCTCAGAATGCAATGTCACTACATGCAAAGGAAAGGTAACCATCTCAAACCCCTCTACTCATCAGCCTAAGATTACCATACCAGGTCCATTTGCTAAATAGTTGAAACCCAATCCAAAGTTTAACCTTATCCAGCAATTGAAAAAAATGCCAACTCAAATTTCCATCCTTTAATTACTCTGCATTTCACCCATGCATAAGGCCATCTTGGATAAAGTCTTGCAGGAGTCTTCCATCCCAAACAATATTGATCTCAACCATTTCAAAACTATGGTAAGATATTTGACTTCACCTCATCACATTACTTTTTCAAACTATTCCTCACCTAAACCATCTCATAACGATGCCTTGCATATCAAGGTTTTTATCCATAAGCATAAGGTTAGACAAGTCCTAGTAGATGGCGGAGTAGGATTGAACATCTAATCTTTAAATTTTTTTAGAGATCTTGGCTTCTTTGATGCTTGTGTGGATGCTACCAAGAGTATTGTGATAAAAGCATATGATGATGAAGAACACGCTTCTAAAGGCATCATCACACTTCCAATTCGGGTGGGACCAGTTATCATAGAGACAACATGCCATGTCTTGGATCGTGATATACATTACAATATATTACTTGGTCGCCTATGCATTCATGCCCTAAAGGCCATTCCTTCCACCTACCACCAATGTTTAAAGTTCCCTTTCGATGGCACCAAAATTACTATCCCAGGGGATCCTGACCCATTTCAATACTATACCAACCTAAGAGCCACTACTGAGCACCAGGTCCCTATCAATCAAGAGGCTTCAACTTCCACTTCTTCTAAGTACATTGACCCATCCACACTCACCAAGTCATCCATATCCATTCCATCGACCTCCAGCACATTGTCCTCCTCAACCTCCATACCAAGTACCGACCTTCAGATCCAGGATGTTGGTTGTGGAGAATTCAAATTGAATACAACTTATTGTATCACAACAATACCCAAGCCACCTAAATTCTATGGTCGACTTTGTTTCATAGTTGAGCCTAAGATGAATTTGAAAGTTCCTCTAAAAAGGGTATTCACACTATAGGGGGACATAAGTGATGAATCCATTATCAACATAGCTGACTGGATATACAAAGACCCATAAGGATTACCCCTGCTACTAATACATATCTATGGCAAGGGCTATGACATATGCAAAGCACATAGTTTTGATGGAACTAGTGGCCTCAGACCAAACAACATAGGAAGGAGAGAACCTATCATTATTTCTCAAAGACCAAAGTATCTAGGGCTAGGGTTCGAGCAACTCAAAACTAATGATCAACATACCAATGTACTTTCAAGTGAGGACATAACAACTCCTAAAAGTGTCGAGACAAGTGAAGACTTCCTTACCGAAACTGACTCTCATGAATGGGAATGAGGATCTGATAGAACCATAAGTGACTATGATATTGGTGAACTATTCCTAGAACCCGACCAACTCCCTTTTGAGGAAATATTTTGACAAATGTACAAAATTGATCCCATCGACCGCCATTCTAAAAATAAGGAATGGGTAAGCATTCCTTGGGACCCAAAAGAGCATAAATTATCATCAGTAACATCTGAATTGTCTCGCCCCATTCCTGAGGTCACCCATGAGCTTGAAATGTGTAAGCCTACTATTCATGCCTCTGAGCTACCATCTGTTAATCATAATTTTGATCCATTTGTCCCATATTATGACTATGAATATGATTCATCTGAATCTAACTATGGTCCTTGGATTGAATCTGATTGGGAAATTGAGGATGATAATTCTTCCTTCACACTTGAGGCTTCCATTTGCATGCTTTCTACATCCTCACTATCCTTTACCAACACTGACAATGGGATTTCACTTATTTAGCCATAGTTCATTGACTAGGACCAACAAGACCTGCCCACTATGAATATCTTTTAGAATGACAAGGCCATTACAAAATTCATAGGACTCCGTGAGGGCATACCGAGTGGTGATCACAAGCAATATTTTCTATTGATCTAGATTATGCAGCATACTTCGGGGAGACTATGCAATCCTCCAGTCGCAAAACTATATATATATAAAAAAAGACATGTCTTTAGGTGAAAACCGTAAGGCACCTTCTAACAATTCAATAGTAAAAATAAAGTACGTATTTGAAGGTGAAAACCTCTCTAAGGTGCCTAAGGATGGAGGATTGGAATTTCTTCCCGTAACATAGGAAAAATAAACAATGCTTATTGAAGACACTATAGAAGTTAACATAGCTACACCAGAGAATCCCAAAATGGTTCTTTTTGCCGCATCATTGACAAAAGAAGAAAAACCTGAATTCAAAAAATTCTTTTTATAAAGAATAGTTAACTTCACATGGTCATATGCTGACATGCTAGAGTTGGATCTCGAGTTAGTATTGCACCATCTTCCTTTGATTTCGGGTATCAAACTAGTCAAGAAAAAATTATAGAAAATGCATCCGTAGATTGTGCTACTTGTGAAGGTTGAACTAAAAAATTTACTGCATGTTGGATTCATAAGATCATTAGACTATGTTGACTAGATTTCCAACCTTGTCCCTGCCACTAATCCAAATGGACATATCCACATTTGCACAAACTTCAGAGATTTAAACAAGGCCTATCCAAAAGATGATTTCCCATTACCAAACATAGACATCATTGTTGATCTTATTGCGGGATACGAGATACTATCCCTCATGGATGGTTTCTTGGGCTACAATCAAATATGCATCACCCCCGAGGATCAACACAAAACAATGTTCACATTCCCATGGGGAACATATTTTTGGAACGTCATGCCTTTCGGCCTAAAGAATGCAGGTGCCACATACCAAAGAGCCATGACAACAATATTCCATGATCTCATGCATACTTTAATGGAAGATTATGTGGATGACCTCTTGGCCAAATCTTTGACATGAAAAGATCATCTTAGGGTCCTAGACAAATTTTTTAGGCGGCTAAAAGATTACAAGGTTTGTTTGAACCCAAAGAAATGTGTTTTTGGGGTTACTTCAGGAAAACTATTGGGCTACATAGTTTCACGAAGAGGCATAGAATTTGACCCTACAAAATTAAAAGAAATATTAAATATGCCTCCACCCAAGGGAATCAATGAGTTGAGGACACTTTAGGGCATATTATAATCTATTTGATGCTTCATTGTACAACTAGCAGACAAATGCCAACCATTTCAGTACCTGTTGCGCAAAATTATTACATTTTTGTGGATAGATAAATGTCAAGCGGACTTCCAACAAATCAAAGAATATATATTGACACAACCTATCTTAATTCCTCCCATTAAAGGAAAACCTTTGATCCTGTATGTCTTTGTAACTTCCAGTGTACTGGGGGCATTGTTGGTACAAAATGACAATGAAGAAAAGGAAAGGGCTATATACTATATATGTCACACATTGGTTGGATATGATTTGAACTATACATCCATCAAACGCGCATGTCTTGTAGTTGTATTTGCAGAAAAAAAAAGCTAAGACATTACATACTAAACCACCAAACACACCTGGTAGCAAAGATTGATCTGTTGAAGTATATTTTGATTCGGGCAGCATTGATAGGTCGGTTAGCAAAATGGGTCATGATTTTGAGTGAATACGACATAAAATATGTTGAACCAAAGGTAATAAAAGGACAGGTAATAGCCAATCAACTTGTAGATGCACCTATCCAAGGCACTCATCCATTGATAGTTGATTTTCCTGATGAGTCTATCTTCCACGTAGAACCTTCATCACCTTCGAAACTGCATTTTGACGGGTCTCATATTGGTCATGGCTCAGGATTTGGTATCCTATTCATCACACCGCAAGGGGATTCCATTCCTAAGGCATTCTGAATTGCCTTCCCTTGTTCTAATAACATTGCAGAATATGAGGCACTTGTCACAGGACTCCGGATGGCCATAAAATGGAAAACTCAGAAACTATTAGTTTTCATAGACTCTCAGTTGGTCATTAACTAGGTGAATGATGATTATGAGACAAACGATGAAAATTTGTTGCCTTACAAGCAGATGGTTGATAGATTCATGACCTCTTTCAGTATGATTTATTTTGAACAGATCCCCAGGGCACAAAACAAGGTAGCTGATGTAATGGAAACTATTGGATCTCTCTTAGACATCCCCAATAATGTGTCAAAATTTGAGTTCTTAGTCGAACAACTGTTAATGTCTGCATATGACATTCTGGAGTCAAAAATGGTTTGTGAGCTTGTTGGTCCCAGCTTACCTTGGTATCAAGACATCTATGATTATCTTAAGTCCCATACCCTTCCACCCAACCTATCCAATAATTAGAGAAAATCCTTCATCTGAAAAGTTGCTTGATACACCATCGTTAGTGACACCCTATACCGCAGTAGCTTTGACAATACCCTTCTTCATTGTCTCAACACTAATGAAGCTTGAGAAAATTTATGTGAGGTATGTGAGGGTATATGTGGATGTCAATCGAGTGGCCCAACTTTAGCTAGGAAAGTCACCATACTTGGGTATTATTGGCTGACAATAGAAAAATATGCTCTTCAATTTTTCAGAACATGTTAGAAATGTCACTGTCACAACAATCTAATCTACACACCTACACAAGAGCTAAGACCGATCACTTCTTTGTGGACCTTTGCACAATGGGGACTCGACCTCATGGTAAAAATCTATCCATCTTCCTCCAATGGCCATAAATTCATCACCGCCACTGAGTACTTCACTAAGTGGATTGAAGTCGCCCCCCTCACTTACATCACTGGTAAGAAAATTTCCAAGTTCATCCTTAATTACATTATTTTTTGGTATGGTGTTCCATAGTCCATCATTAGAGACAATGGTCATCCATTCAAAAATCAAGACATCTATGAGCTTTGTGGATGATTCCACATCCAACACCATTTCTCCACACCATACTATTCGCAAGGCAACAGTCAAGTTAAGGCATCCAATAAAACAATTCTTTGAATTCTTAAGAAGACTGTCAATGACGCTAGCCGATATTGGCATCTACAACTCAATCCTACCTTGTGGCCCTATCATACTAGCATTCGCACACCCGTTGGAGCCACCCCATTTTCCTTGGTCTATGAATCTGAAGCTATATTTCCCATCAAGGTCAAAATTCCTTCTCTTTGATTCTCCTTGAAGGGAATGATCGATGATGAAGAGTATAGGTAGTCTCGCCTGCATGAGTTAGAAATGGTTCAAGAAAGAAGAAAAAATGCCTTGAACCACTTACAGCCATATCAGAATCGTCTCTGCAGGAGCTATAACAAGAGAGTGATGATCAAAAAATTTGAAATGGGTGACTTGGTCCTCATGCAAAATCTAAGAAATTAGGCTGATCATGAGAAACCTAGAAAGTTTGAGCCTAATTGGCTCGGTCCTTATATCATTACTTCCACATTCGTTTTTGGTGCTTATCAATTAGCCACGCCTGACAGAGAATAGTTGACAAAACCCATCAACAGCTTACATCTATGAAAGTTCTATACATAGCATCATAAATCCTAGCTAAAACCTTAAAAAAATTTGAAAAATCATCACCTTGATAAAAACCTGGCAAATAGGCATCTTGGTGACATCAATTTTTTTTTTTTGAAATGAAAAAATAGTAAAAAGAAATAAACTCATCCAATAGTGAAAACCTAGTAAACAGGCGCTTTGGTTAGGTACCATCGTGAAAACCTGGTAAACAGGCGCCATGCATAGTCTGTCTTTGCTTCACCATCTACTATCATTCCATCGGTCTTCATCCACAATACTTAACCATAAAATATTGACATTCATGACATTTTCCATCAATCCTATCATTTCCATCCATGGCTAGAAGTGGTTGACATCATGCCTCGCAAATCCTTGCCTTTTATCCCGCATATCCCCTTTTTCCATGTCATTCTACTTAGGTAATCCTCGACCTACTTGGGGAAAAGATATTTCTCATTTGACTGTAGTGGGTATCACACATGGTCATGACATTCACAAAAAGTCCTGAAAAAGTCCTAAAAATCTCAAAAAGTCCTAAAAAAGTCATAAAATTTTTTAGAAGTCCTGAAAAAAGTCATAAAAATTGGGAAAAGTCCTGAAAAGAGTCATAAAAATTAGAAAATGTCCTAAAAAAATCCAAAACATTCAGCAAACGTCCAAAAATTTCAAAAACAATGTCAATATATGTCCCATCAATCATGTCAGCCAATCTTTGTCCTAGTCTGAACTACGTTGTCTCTATGCATTTTCTACGTAGGAAAGATTCATCTTTGAATCCCTGAGACATTAGGTCTATCTGTTTAGGTTTGTCAAAATAAAATCATGACTCAATATTTTGTCCTTTAGACAAGGTCATTGGTCATGTCGAACTATGAGGTCTCTGAGTGCATGACGCAGGCAAGGCCATCAACTGATGAGCCCCTGAGGCCGCACTAGGTCAGTCCATTAGGGTTCATGACACTGCACTTTCACACACATCGAATATCTTCAAGTCAATCAAATCGTTCCTCAATTCTAAATAGGCAATCTATCGAAAAACTTAAAAGAAATATTTTTCATCATCTCAATCAAACTTGCATGTCCACGTTGGCATGTGGTCAAATCTGTCATCTAATCAAATTCTATCAAGGCAAGTCAACCTGTCAATCACGGTTCTTCTTCAAATGTGTCCTTCTGAAGAACAACCTTTGTCATTCATGCTTTTGGATGTGTCCTTCCTAAGCATTGCCATCATCATTTGGCATTTTGATGGATTCTCTTGACTTTGAGAATCAATCCTTTTGACATCAACATCATTCAAGATGTGTGCTTCCTGAATCTGGCATCGTGCGACATTTGGCAACCTAGACCTTATCAACCTTGGCATTTTGACATTAAAAAACTATACATTTTGAACACTTGACATTCTATTTGCTTGGAAAACACTATCTATCTTTTGATGGTCATCATGATACTAGTTCCTTGCGTCAGGGGAGCCACAATGTATCATGATGATTGTCCTTGTCCTTTTGATCACCCTACTGCTAGTTTCTCGAGGATGTCCTGACTTTAGGATTTAGAGGAGCAATGATGTAGTACGATGATTTTCTTGTCTTTGATTCAACTTTCATGTGGCTAGTTTCTTGAGGATGTCCTAACTTCAAGATTTAGAGAAGCAGCGACGTTTCATGACTAGTCTTGTATGTTTGTGTTTGGTTATGGTAAAATGACTAGGGGCAATTATGTTCCTCGTATGAGTCATAATCATACTTGTCTGTGACTTTTTGTCTTATGTGATGGTTCGACCATGCACACTATTGATCTATGTCATATCATAGTGTTTGTTGGCCATTACGAAATTCCTCCCAATGATGATTAAGAGCAACAACTATTATAGTACTATGGCAATTGTTGAAGGATTTTTGTTTTCGCACTATCATGCATACCTTTCTCCACACTAACATCAACCTTCATCTTCTTTTCTCATGTCCTCTGATGATATCTTATGACATACAAAAACATAGTTGCATACATGATCATATGAACATTTCATTATCACATTTCACATGTCCAAAAATCAAATTCATTATTTAATATTGATTGAATATTAAATGTAAGTTTATCATTTACATCCATCCATATTGCATACATAAAACCATCATTTGCATTAACATATAGACATCATAACCATCATTAACATCAATGCACACATATAGGAAAAATATCATCATACAATGCATAATTCATACATACATAAACATGTCCATAATTGCATCCATAATCATCAAGCACGATATCCATACATCTAATAATACATTAATGCATCCATCTCATCATATAGAATATAATTATCATTAATATATAAAATAGGACCATCATGGCATATAAGGATAAAATCATCATCATAACATCGCATCACATCACATTGCATGATAAAAATATCATAGTGCATAGGATCATAAAAAAACCATGTATCTACATCAAAAATTATCTCGTATATATATATATATATCTCAAAATAAATAATGTCATAGGATAGAGTCATGAGATATCCCAAAAATGGAGCTTGCAGGCTCGATAGTCAATACATAAAGTGTCATAACATAAAATTTTGAATCTAAAAATGTCCAATGCCCCTGGGATGTTCTCTTCACATCCCCTCATGGAGAAGAGCGTGGTGAATGATGATATGTCACTGGCACTGGTGTAACCTGTGACGATGTAACACCCTATGTCTATGAGGCCAATGGTACTGACACTGATGGCATCAACTCAACTGTAACTTGACTCTGAGATCCCAAGTGGTCGATGATTGGAGGCTAGCTCTGCTATGATCGGTGTCCTAATGACACTAACCTATGACTGTGGCTCGACCTGTGATTGTGGCCTAATGAATTCATGTGAGAATGGTGTGACCTGTGACGAGATGACTACCTAGATGATGTGGACCCACCTGTGCTAGTGTGATTGTTACTGTGGGATCTGCTACTATGTGTTTGTGTGCCACTACTAGTCCTAATGTATGACCTTAATAGCCCAGGATCTCATCTCTCAGGTGGCACAACATGCTCGTATAATGCCATGTACCGACCTCTGCTCTCACTCATCCTGGCCAGCTCCCTTGCCATATCCCCTGTCAGCCCTATACACAACTATGCAAACTCTCTCACCCATCTCTCAGCCTCCTTTTGGCAGATCATAGCCTGATCCCGATCCACTCTTACCACCTCTAACTCCATTGATAATTCCTTATTTGGAGACAAGGTTGCATCTAGTCTGCTCTGGAGATCGGTTATTCTCTGGTCTATGTTGGCATCCACAGGAAAAATCAGCGGCCTATCATCCTCGTCCTCTCTCTCAATCATCTACTCCCTAAGCCTCCTCTCTACCTCATCTATTTCCTTCTCATCCTCCTCATCCCTCTCCTCCTCTCCTCCAACCTCCTCTACCTCAATGTCCAGTGCTTGGTGGTTTGCAAAAATTTCCTCCTCTCTTGGAATCTCCCCCTCTGGCTGGATCTCCACCTATGCCCTAACCTCAGCCTCCATCTCACCCTCTAGCTACTCACCCTCCTACCTAATATCCTCCTCCCTCTCCCCCTCCTCACCCTCCTCCTTAATAGGTGACAATGATTCTCCACCCACCCGCTGCCAGACTCTCCTGGGCTATCTCCTACCTCTGTCACCTCTCCTCCTCCTCCCATCCCTACCATCCCCACCATCATATCCACCCCCGTGACCTCAGTCATCCCCTCCACCTCTCCCACCATCCCCTTGGCCTTAACCCCTCCCTCTTCCGCCATCTTTCCCTCCTCGGCCTCCCCTTTGCACCCTTGGAATGATTGATCGTCGATCAATTGATGCAAGACCATCTGGATCTGTCAAGAGTATCGACATGTGAACCTACCACTTGGAATCATACTCAGTTGTAGTCCTGACATCTACCAGCCCCCCTCTCCAACCCCACTCCTGGGCAACTAACCCATCAATCTATTACTTTGCTAGGGGCACTGTTATGGGAGGTCCCCACATGGTCTCTCTCAATGACCATGCATACTCGATCATCCCCACATGCACACCCTGCTACTCTCCAAACTGACAAGCACCCTCTGGGGTAGATACATCTCAAAAATCCGCTAGCTCTGTACTATCCTACTGATCAAATATATGAAATGCCTACAAAATTTCAAATGCCTCTCCTCATCTGGCCACTTGGCACAATCTTTGAATGGTCTCCAAAACAAACTCATTAGGGTATCAATCCTATGTCACTAATACCCTATGTCCCCTACCCGAGTTTGTGTGACTGAACCTGCATATAAATATACATAGGGCATCCCCTTGCCCAACTATTGAATCTGAATTGATGGGAAGAAAATGGGAATGTGCTCCCATGTCCAGATCATCAGAAGAGTGGTACCACAACTAATGCCTTGTCCCTCCTAGTAAGCAACCTCATGAAGCTGGTGATAAAGAATACCCAGCAAGCAGGGCTTCTAGACAAACACTATCCTATCCCTGCACATTCGAACCAGTACATTACCCCATCCAATAGGGAATCCATGCCCGTGGTGATCTGGAATCAGGACTTCGACAATAAGTATAAACAACATGGCATCCCATCGCGGATAATGTTCGGCCACAAATTCCCATATAATCTCATAACCCTGAATCCCCAAACCGACATCATCAGCAACCTCATACATCTCTGACCAAGCCTGTCGCCCTCTATGAGGATCATAAACTACTTGCTCCCCGTTGATTAGGATGCGAAGTATCCTATACACATTCTCTAATGTCATAATGGCCTCTCCTATAGGTAGGTGTTATGAGAACTTCTTTGAGTGCCACCTCTCACACAATGTTGTCGGTAATCCTTTGTTTTCCCAAATAATGGACATATAGGCGACATAGTAAAGACCTAGTCTCATCAGTCATCGCCACTCACTGTCTTGCAGGTGATCGCTAAATGAATATGTGGCTGGTCTAAAATCATGGGTATAAATGGGTGGTAATCGAGTCCGCACACGCATAAATGAAAGTCAACACACATTGAATAGCATTGCAAAACATTATTACTATCTGCTTAATCAAAAATGCATCTAAAAAATGAGTCTAAATTAAGTCAACTTTGGTCAACCCTGGTCAAAGTCAATTGTGTTGCAATGACTACAATTATGTCACATCAAGTCATATGAATCGTTGCATTTTGCACATGCATCACATTTAGGAAAATGAGTTGTTCGAGCTCACAGTTGTGAAACTCTGCATCACTTGCATCATTTTACATGTCAATTGTGTCATTTTCTAATGCTTGTGTCATATGTCATTGCACTTGCATTGCAATATGACACTTGCATCACGTGCTTCCACAGTTGGATTGTTATTTAGCATTTGTGTCCTAGGACCTAGTAGATGTGTCATTTTAAACCAAAACCCTACCCATCATTTGCATTTGAGTCGCGACGTAACAAATGTGTTGAACGTGATAGCACTTGCGACTTACACGAATGCATTTGCATTGCAACACATTCATTAACCTACCCTAAAATCCTAATAAATGCATGAAAAATGAGAAAACAAAGTCAAAAAGAGGTAATTACCGGTGCCTCTGCACCCTCGGGTCATCAGAAAGTCCTAACTCAGTAGTCACGGTGCTCTATCACTGGAATCACCATCTTCTCCTCGTGCTCTACTCTCCAAAATTTCTAATAGCAAATGTGAAAATGACACCTAGATTACCTTTTTCAAATCTATTTATAGTTTGAAAATTATGGTTTTACCATTTGGGTTAATACCAGAGGCTCTTTTGACTACCTTTGACCGACCTTTTCACTATCTTAATGTGATATGATTTTGAAACCGATCGAACCGTTGATTTTCTGGACATCCATTTAGCTTATCGGGACACTTTCCATATTTTTCTGACCCTAGGCCAAAATTAGAAAAACTTCTCGAGGGGGCATAGGCACTCTGTACCTTCGCTGGAGCATATCCTTGACTTGTTTTCTTTGCCATAACACAATAAACTGCATTATAACAAAGAGAGGCAAAATGTAGACACATAAAATTGACCTAGGCTTGCGAACTCAATTTTCTCATTAATTCCTCTAAAAATAAATTGATTATGTCCTTCTATCCAAATTCAACTATTAATTAAATAATGATAAATTATTTAATTAATTCAGCTATCTTATTCTTCCTAACTATTTACATTTATTTAAATACGTCACTAATGTTTAAAGTCCTCTTTAAATTAAATAAATTATTAAATTTATTTAATTAATCCATTATTCCCTCTTGATTATTTAAATAAATATATTTTATTTAAATATGTCTCTAATATTAAGGTCTTCTCATAATTAAATAAATCCCCCACAAATTATTTAATTATTAACCCACTTCTTCCATAATTAAATAATTAAAATTAATTATTTAATTGTCCCATTTAATTATATTCCAAATTTAAATAAAAATCATTTATTTAAATTTCCCTCTTTTCAAGTAAATAATTTAAATTATTATTTACTGTCACATGACCCCACCATTTTGAATTAAATTAATATTAAATTCAAAATGACATTTTCCTCCACAAATTAAGTAATTTCTAAAAATTATTTGATTTTCTAACTCCCTCTTTTTCTATGCCAAATCTTATCTCCCTATCACACATATTCTCATTCCTTGATTTAATTTCTTAAATTAAATCTTGTCCACTCATTTTGAATTCACCCTAATGTTGTCCTAACCCTAATTGTGGGTTATCATTTTGAATTTTGAAAATTGATTCTAGGGCACTTCTCAATCTTCAATCTTGTCTATTCATCCAAAATTGCATTTTCTATAAAATGACAATTTTGTTCTCATTTTGATCATTTTGAAAATCTTGAATCTTGCATATCTTGATCTCTTATTTTCTTATCTCCATATTTTTCATCTTGCTAGCTAGTTTGCATGTAGAACTTAGTTTACTTGCATAGCCATTTTAAGAATCCTTAAACACTTGCTTAGGATTTGTCATTTTCATTAGATTGCTCATCACAAATCTAAGGGCAACATCACATTTTCAGCAAGTTGAGAAGGTATAATGGAGGTCATCCATGGAGAATGAAGACTTGGTGAGATTTTTTCATTCGTTTTCATTTATTCTTTTGCACTCCATTATCACTTTGGGTGTTTTATGTTTTGCATATGAATTTCTAATCCTAGGAAAATTCCCTCAGTTACAATTGTAGACCTTTGTTAGTATCCTCCATGTTTTGTGCTATAATCAACATCTTGGAACATGGTATGAAATCTATCAAAGGATATTTGGAGATGAACTTTTGTCAGATTCGGTAGTTGAAAATATCTTGGTAAACATGCATGTAAGGTGGTAAAGTTCAGATAAATCAAAGCAGATTAAACATCTACAATCTGCCAAATAGCCTATAATCTATCATGATGTCAACTGTTACGAAGATAGAGTGGTGATGATTAATCGTAAAACAAATGCATTAAGTTGAATTATTCATTATGTTGATTTTGATAATTAAAATGAATTATTTAATTGTATGAATTAGTTATGCATTGTCATGAAGTTCATTGATTTGTTGAATTGATATCTTTTGTAGATGATATCCAGATTCAAAGGAGCAAAAGACATGTGGATATCAAATCCACAGGAATCATTAATTTAAAAGGGTTTCATAGTATTTCAATTATGATGATTAAATGATTATTATATATGCAATTAATTGAAATATCTTAAGATATTTAATTAGTTTTTAGAATTAATAAATTAATGAATTGATTAATTAATACACTTTATTTCTTCCAGGTACTTTTGAAAGGGAAAGATAGTAACTTGGAGTAATCAATGCTCAAGATCTAGAGATGATGAGTGAACTAAAAATTTTATGGTCCCCATCTAGAGAAAATTTTGGAAAAGGATGTTGCTACACATCGTGCAAGATGGAGAACTATGAGTTAAGCTGAAAGATTGTAATTTTCAAACTGAATATGGTTGAAACCAACTAAATTCAAACATAAGTTGAAACATAAAGTTTCTTTTGAAGAATGATCAAAAGATACAACTTTCTATGTCTCAGTTTTGGAGGGAATTATGTAATTAGCGAGCTATTAATTATCAAATGGAGCTCATTTGTAAGGGTTAGACATTTAGGAAAAAATAGTTAGACATTTTTCTTAGAGAGTTGATTACAATTTAGTAGTAGGATAGATGATGCATTTTTCGGATTTTCTTAGTTTAGTTGAGGTAATTTGGGGATATTGGTTTTCGTACACTAGTGAATTTTCAAGAATTGTAAATGTTGTTTATCTATTTTTCAATAGTAGGAACAGTTGGATTCAAACCTGTCTTAAGTTATGCTCTAGAATTATATTTGTTTGGTTTACTGTTCGATTTGGAATTCTTCGAGGAATGAAGTTTTATCTTTTCTTTTGTTCAAATTATGATTTGTGATTTGCTATTAAAGTTTTCACTATGAATGAATGTTCATCTTTGTATTGATTACAGGTTGCTTTGTTCTGTAGTTTGGTTTTAAGAATTCCTTGAAGAGTAACATGTCTGGTTAACTGAATGAATCAACACTCTTTTCTCTCTTGTGTCCTTGATCTATCTTTTGCCTTTTTTTTATACCCCACTATTAGAGTAGGTTTAGATAGAAGTTTTATTTTGTAGCAACCAAAAAGCTCAATAACCAGTAGGCCCCTTGAACATTACAAGCTCATTGACCAACATCAACACAATTGAGAACCAACTATAGAGACCTTGGAAGATAGGTGATTTTAGATCAGTTGTCTTTTTCAGGAGAAATAGAGTAGAGATATTCTATTTGAATGTTGTTGTGTCAATTTTTCCAATCAACAGAACTAGCACTAGAAGGAGGGCCACTTGAGAAATTTTGGCTTGTCGTATGGGAGTGGGTTAGATCTTGGAAAACCCAACTCCGATGGATAGTATTTTGTATATCCCTGGGATTATTCATGAAATTCTGCCTCACATGTATAACAGGCTTCCTTTATTTTCTAACAATGGACAAAAGGCTTCAAATCATTTTAAGATTTGCAAGGATTTATTAAATTTTCTAGGTGTTCGATATGAAGATATCGCTTGTAAATTGTTCATCAAAACACTTCAAAGTATAGCACAACAGTGGTATGATAGTCTTTCCCCAAATACTATTTGTTCATGGATTGAATTGGAAGTCTTATTCTTAGATCAATTTGATCCTTATGCGCGTATGTGAAACCCATCACTTCAATTTTCAGTTGTGAAAAGACTAACACATGAATCAATTATGTAGTTTAATCATAGGTTCCTTCTCATGTTTAAGAAGGTTGTAGATTTAGATTTGATTATTAATGATTATGTGGTAAAAGAGCATTATTATTGGGGTTTGAATACTTTTTTTTCAGCAAGAATTAAATGTTGTGGCGAAGTTACCACTATATGGGATGCATTTAGAAAATCTCTCTTGCTGGCATAATCTGGACAAGACGTTACAAACATGGCTAATAAAATTAAGAACTATAATGATCTTGTACTTGAAAACTGCCATCCTTCACATCTTTGCACCGGTTTACCCACAATGCCTACCCACATGAAAATTCAAGCCTTGCAAAATCTAATGGCAGAGGTAAGCATTCCACCTACTGATGAAGTTGTGACTATATCATCTCTTTTCGGTCATACTCCAACACATAATCCATTACATCATAATGAAGTTGTAAGTGAAAGATGTGATGAGAAAGTATATCATTTTGATGTTTTATTTGACAAAGAGCATGAAATGAATATAAATTCAGAGCATAATGGAAATCTCAAGTTAGAATCTAGTTTCATTGGAAATGTTAATACTAACGATGCTATTGAAAGAGATGAAGTATTAACACAAGATTGCTATCATGAAAAATCAGCAGCTAAAGAATCTACTTCCAACGCTTTGAACATTTCTGCTGAGCAAGATGAACAACAAGATGAGGGATGGACAAAAGAGCATGGTTCATGTTGAATAGATATCCCACATATGCAAAATTGAGTAAGGGAGAAATTGGAAGAATTAGGAGATCTGAAGCTATCAGAACTTGTTAGGCCAAATTGATGTAGGATACATTGAACAAATCAACATTCTCAGATGGATTTTCATGTTTTTCTTGGTAGGATGGAGTTATACTTCAAACAACTAATTACTGTTGAAGGAATACTTATGGAAGATCCCTGGAATACATGTCCACTCAATGAGGAAGATGAAACATCTAGCACCCATGAAAATGATAATCAATCCATTCGAAATGGTGAGAGTAATTGCGAGGAGACATTTAGTTCTTCCCCATCTTTTGATGACCTTGATCCTAGCGCCAAGATGGATTCCATGACTGATAAAGTTTTCCTACCTTGTGCAGATTTGTTGGATATGGAAAGTGAATTTATTGATACATTCACAGCCCCTTTCATGAGCATTAATAATGACATAACATTATGTGATGAGTTAACAAATGAAAATGACTCTATTGATTTGAAGGATGATAAGATTGCAAATCAATCTCATGGTCAAGGAGAAATATTTGAATGAAAAAATGTTTCTTTGAAATAAGAAGGTCAAATGGATGTGCAAATTCACCAAGTGTTTCCTGGTGATCAAGTACACCAGATTTATGTATGTCAAGAAAATGGATTGGATTTTAATGCTAATCAAAATATTGACATGGATGAGTTTATTGTTTTATTACATCAAGGAATGTATGATAAGTTGCAATTGGTTGGAGAAAAATAATATTAAGCGGACTATCAAGAGGGTGCTCCAAAGAATGAACCACTTCAACATGATGAAGAGAATGAAATGAGGGAGTATCCTCTTAGTTTTGATTATGTTTATTCAAATGTGTTGTTTGAAGAAAGTTAGTGCTTAGCATGTACTAGTGAATTTGATTTTAATAGTGATTAGCTTGATGTTGACTTGCACATTCTACTTGATGATATGCAAAAACATGAACTGAAGAAGTGTTTTCCTGGATTTGATTTTGTGCATTCAAATGAGTTGTTTGAAGAAAATCCCTATTCACCATGTACCATTATCTCTAGAATTAATGATGATGAGTTGGATGCTGATTTTCAAACTCTTTTGGGTGACATATTTGAAGAGAGTGTTGACAACAAGGCTTCATCTCAGGAAGAGGTGGGTTTGCAGACCTTGCAAGTTGATGACATGGGTGATTTATTTCTTAGTTTTTCTGAGGAGATCCAGAATTTTTTTCTCCGTGCCTAGGGTGAATATAGAGATGTTGATAAATGGACATTTCATCTACAAAATGAATCTCACATCAATGTTTCATGAGTTGAGACCTCGAGAGGAGGAATTCGTACAACACAAGTCTACACTAGCAACTGAAGATCTTTTAAATCAGGTGGTGTCTTTCCATTACCCTCTATGTTTTGATGATTTTTAGTTTGACTATGACATTGGGGACAATAAAATATGTTTGTGGGTAAATCGTGACAAGGCTGAGAACCCACAACTATTAATATTTCAAACTTAATACCCTCAGAATGAATTTATTGCACATAAACTTTACATTTTTTAGTATAAAGATAAATTTTCTAGGTTAAGAACTATACCTAGTAAGTTAATGCTTCTGCACATAATAAAAATCAGTCGAGTGGATGTACAAATTTTTATAGTTTTATGTTTGTAGAGCTCAGTTTTAGAGTTACTTTATTATTAGGATTGATTAGTGTTAGTTTTTGGTTTAGTTAGTTTTATTTTTGTTTTGTTTGTTTTGGTTTGTTTTCTTTTGTTCTGCTCTTTTTCTTTTTATGTGTCCTCTTGTTTTTGTTTCATTTTTGGGTTTATCTCTTTTTTCTTTTTTTTTAATATTTTGTTGTTTGTTTGTTGTTTTTTATCTCATTTTTTGTTGGTTCGTTGTGTCTATCTGTGTGTTCTTTTCTTTTGTTCTTCTCTTTTTTTTGTTTCTTTTATTTTGTCTGAGGGGATTCCTCTTGTTCATAGTAGAAGCTGAGTTATTGTATGCAGGTTATGCCAAAAGGTGGATCCGTTGAGATTTTTCTATGGGTATGTGCAGGATCATGATGGGCCAAAAAGTGGCGATATATATGTGATATGATGGGCCATGTGGCTGATGACTTTTTTTTTACCCAAAATTGATGAAACGAAAATGGTTTTTAAAGAATATTTTCAGCTTTCCACCAATATAAATTATGCTTTACTTTGAATTTTATAAATAATTATTATTCATTTTCTATTTGAATTACGAATAAAGTCTTGATTGATAGGCTGATTGAAAAAAATCTATAGATTTCAAAAAGTATCATATTTTTTGAATCAAAAACATGCGTCACATTCTATGCTTCACATACTATAGGATTAAAAAAAAAAGAATTGAATTTCATGAAGTTTTGACCAAGTTAAGGTGGTCAGACATACAAGTTTTTGTATTTTTTAAAAGTTGTAATAAAAAATCATAATTAATTATTGACTTGGAAAAAAATTACAAAAAAATATGCATCACATCAAGACATGAGTCCCCTACTTATATATAAAATATTATAAAAAAATATTATCATTTTATTGTGGTTAGGGTGGTCAGACAGACACCTACTTCTTATTTTTTCCTTGAAATTTAAGTACTACTGCATTGAAATTTCAAATTTTCACCAAATAGATTTCATTAAAAAAAAATAAACCTAATAATTTAGAAACTACATTCAATTTTCTACAGATTCTATTCATACATATTTTTGAAATAATATAGATAAATTATAGATAACTTATTCAAATTTTTATGTGAAGTTACCTAACTCTAATTTTCTAAATTTTATTGCCATTTAAGGGCCTGTTTTTTCCATGATGATTCTGCACATACCCCTATCTGCATTTTCAAACATTTGATCAGTCAGTGGGTTTTGAAAACTTTGATTTACCTTCATCCATTTCAAACTGGGGAATGTTAGCATGGATTAGGACTTGGTACATTATGCGGTTTTGGGGAGTTTTTGAGAGTCTATCACGGTCTACACACCTTAAGAAATCCATCAGTTAGTTTACATCGGGTGGGGTAGCTCTATTCAAAGTGAAAAATCTAAAGGGTTACATTTCTTTCATGATGTCCACTATGGTTCTCAACCTGCTACTTAGGCTTCACTGCTTAAGCATTGAGAGAAACAAGAAATTATACTTCAAAAGAATAAACACCTGAGAAAAAGAGGAAATGAAAGAAATCTAAAAATTAACTCAATCGGCAAGGGTGATTTGAGTATCTCTACCGGGGCTATGGATGTCTGACTGACAGTAAAGTAATGCTTAGAGAGAGCCACATGTATCTCTATTAGGGCTATAAATGCATGTCTGGTACAAAGCTATGCCTAGAATATCATTGCACATTGGAAATGTAACTCACAACTACTTAGCTTGGGTAGAGTCTATTCCACTTTGATCATGACAACGCTTATGGAGGGGAATGAATCATTTGCACAAACAGATTTAAGTTTCATCTCAAACCTCTGTCATGTCCCAATTTTGATTATGTTTGAACTTCTTAGATTGCCTTGAACGAGTGTAAACCAGAGATATTGGGTATTTGGAGGGTTACACGTTTTAAAATGCTTAGAGAATTTTCCCAGTCGAGTTTCCATTTGTTATGCCCTAGATACATGCCCCAAATTTTGCTTGACAAAGTCGGGGACCCCCTCTATTTTCTTTTGTTTCACTAGTTTCTTTTATCAAGCTAAGCTTGCGGGATGGAAACTACACCTGACACCAAATGAGGTTCCAAGTCGTTGTTTCGCTTCGACTCCGATCTCCATTTCCTTTGTGTTCCTTTTGTTTGGTTCGGGATTAGACCGGAATCGGAACATGAACCTTTCCAAGGTTCCTATTCCTAGTTCCATCCAAATCTCGGTTCCTCGCTTTGCCTTTGGGTGTTGTTCGAGTTCGCATTCCATGTCTGAACCCGATCTTGATCCCCATATTTTTGTCGTGATGTTTTCTTTTCATGTTTGTGTTTCATTCATTTCTTTTGGTCATTTTTGTTGTCTCATTTGTCCGTCTTTGTCCTCACCTTATCGTGTCATTTGTTCATTTTCTAGTTGTCATTGGTTTTTTTTCTTGCGTCACTTGTTCTTTAGAATAAATAAATCTTTTTGTTTAAAAAGGTTTAATTGTAAAAAAAAAAAAAAATCAAAAACTTTCAAAAATACAAAATTTAAAATATCTTGAAAATTAAAAAAATTAACAAATTTGAAAAACATTAAAATAAAATAAATATATATAAAAATATTAATTAATTTAAAGGATTAAAATGATAAATTAATCCTACATATTTAATTAATTAATAAATCCTGTAAAATTTAAAAGATTAAGAAATAGTAATAATAAATAAAAAAATTTGAAATTTAAAAAGATTTAAATTTTGAAATAAAAATCTTTAAATTCAAATTTTAAAGATTAAAAAAATCATAAAAAGTGAAAAAATAAAAATAATAATAATAAAAACAAATAAAAATTAAATAAACAAAAAAAAAATTTAAAAATTAAAAGTTTGTTTGTCGGACTCGGACCCGAGGAGAACCCTGAACTGGGCACAAAAATAAAATGTCTAGGTTCAAGAACGGTTCCGCTCCCGCTTCCGATTGGTATCTGTTCCCGCTTTGCTTCCGCTTGGTACTTGGTTCTGCTCTCGCTTCCGCTTGGTACCCGGTTTCGCTCCCGCTTCCGCTTGGTACTGTTCCTACTCCGCTTCTGCTTGGTACCTGGTTCTTCTCCCGCTTCCGCTTGGTACTTGTTCCCGCTCCACTTCTTCTTGGTACCTGTTCCTGTTCCAATCCCGCTCTGAGCAACTCCCGCATCCCGCACAGGCAATGATGACGGGATGTACACAAATTGGATTTGTTTGAAGGTTTCCTTAGGTAAATGTAAAGAGAATTTCTTGAAAGGCCCAATGGAAGCCTTCGAGCAAAGGAAATGGAAATTAGAAAACCAAAGCCCACAACCATTTCCAACATTCTCCCTGTCATGCCAATGTGGAAGCATAGAAAAGGGAAGTGAAGCATGCGCAAGGCATTTGAAAGCTTATCTCATAGAAGCTTTGATTGTAGGATATGCTATATTTGCATGGAATGGACAAGCCAATAAAGGGTTTTGACAGAGGAATCATAAAAAAATTATACCATGGAATGTCATGATCGTATGGCATGAAATGACTGAGACGGGCGTGAGAAACTTTCAAGTCAAATCAATTGGTTGATATAAATCCAAGGCCAACGAATTACCAGCATCTCCTCTGCCTACCATGTCAATGTGAATCCTCTGGACAGGGCATAGACATCCATCGATGTGCAAAGGATAGAGGAGTTCGGTGAGATGTTGTAGTTGCAACTGCCCTGGTAAAATAAATGCAATCCATCAAAGCACAAACAAGATCAACACATGAACTATTTGATGGTGCACCTCAAAGAAACATGGTTTATGGAATCTTATTCATTCAGGAGGTTGTAGAATTGGTTTTAGAAAATACCCCAACTGAGACATAGTCATCTTATGTAATGCCAAATTCATAGGAAATGCATTTCAAATGAGGAGGTGTGTAAGATGCATGCAAATTGGTTTACAAAATGCCTCAAAGAGTCATGGTCTCATAACACTATCAAGTAAATGCATACAAAATGTGGAAGCATCGGCATAAATCGAACCATGCAAAGAGAGGTCATCTCATGAAACACATTGATTGCGGATATGCACACAAAATGCAATTGTTGAAATGGCTCCAAAAATATGGTCTCAATGGAATGTCACCATTGCAGGATATTCACAAAATCGATTTGTGAAAGGGTTTCAAAACTATCAAGAAAATGTGATTGGCAATTGAAAAACCGAATTCCACTACCTTTACCAGCATTGCGTGAACTACTTGATAAAATGCCTAGAAGAGATGGCATCTAAAAGAGTACAATGGAAGCTTTGGACAGAGATCTAGACACCCATCGAAGAGTAGACATGGCATGTGAATGGTTTGGTAAAAAAGCTTGAGTGAAATTTTCCTTACAATCATTATTGGCAGACGTCCATGTAAAAATGGTGAAGCCCAGACAGAGCATGCGAACTGGTTGACAGAATGCTTCAAAGAGATTTTTGGTTTCAAGCAAATATAAAATGAAATTATTGAAGACCTTTGTTAGTATTCTCCATTTTTTTTGCTATAATGTAGTATCCTCCATATAAAAATGGTGAAGCGCAGATAGAGCATGCAAACTGTTCGACAAAATTCTTCATGGAGATTTTTGGTTTCAGGCTAATATAAAATGCAATGATTGCATACCTTTGTTAGTATCCTCCATGTTTGGTTTTAAGAATTCCTTGAAGATTAATATGTCTGGCTAACTGAATGAATCAAGATTCTTTTCTCTCTTGTGTCCTTGATCTATCTTTTGCCTTTTTTTTATACCCCCCTATTAGAGTAGGTTTAGATAGAAGTTTGATTTTGTAGCAACCAAAAATTTCAATAACCAACAAACCCCTTGAACATTACAACCTCATTGACCAGTGAACAACATCAACATAGTTGAGAACAAACTACAGAGACCTTGGAAGATAGGTGATTTTAGATCAGTTGTCTTTTTCAATTTAAATGTTGTTGTGTCAATTTGGCCAATCAACAAGTCCCAGACTGGGGCTTTTGTGCCAAAATTGGAACCTCATAGTGGTTGATCTAAATGCACTAAAATGAAAAAAATATGATATACTGGGACTTATACGTCACAAGTGGCACATCAGTCCCACTCCCCTTTTTTGAAGGGTTAAGACCTGAATCTTCTCTCCTATCTTTGTTCTTCCTTCCACACTTCGTTTTTGGATCTAAAACTCTGAATTTGGACTTGTAGATGACTTTCCGTGAAGATGAAAACCTTGTGAAAACTTGACAACTTCCCTCAACCTTGTAACTTTATCTTCAAAGGTTCTTCAAGCTCCAAGACACCTAGATATACAATCACACATATAGAGAGAAAAACTTGTTGATCGTTAGGGAATAGGGGTTTGCCTTGGTCAAACCCCTTTTAGGTAATTAAACAAAATGATGAAGTAATAAAATAAGGACATGAAACATGGAAAATGGGACATGAATAATGATACCTTGAATGATGTTTTATAAATCTGTAATCTAACATGAAATGGCCATGAAGAATGTAGAACTCGATCTTCAATTAGGTGTAGAACAATGCTTAATCTTGGATCTTGAATGCTACATCACAACACTAGCTCAAAAACATGCTTGATGCTTGATAACCTTGACATGATAATAGATCTTGAATTGCTGCAACAATTGATGAAGAAATCTACCCTTGAATGCTTTAGAAACGCTCTTGTAAACTCTCTTGACACTCTTGTGAAGCCTTGGAATGATTAACCCTTGATAGCTTATGTTGATATTATGAAGGCTTAGTTGAAAAAATCATTTGAGACCTTGTTTATATAGGAAATCCATCCAATTTACTGTTTATTAGATCCCAAAAGCCGACATTCAAGAAATTTGAACTTAAAACCTTGATTTCTTGCTAAAAACCCTAAAAAGGGGCCAAATGGGACTCATATGCCCAAGGTGGAATATGGGTCCCACCAAGCCTTTTCAGGTGGAGGAAATGTCAGGGAGTTGAGAAATTAAGTATATTTGATGTCTATGTCAGGATTTCGGTTGGAATAAGCCTCAAAATGCATAATATAGGGTCTTAGAGGCCTATTAATGATGATATGAAGGTCATAAAGGAAAGAGGGCCCAAAACTCAATGTGAAGTTGTAAATAAATACACTTTACAACATTAAATTAAAGAAAAATTAGGTCTATTTAGCTTAAAAGGGACCTAAATCTAATGTAAATGTGTAAAACACATTACAACACTAGATCAAGGCAAAATTAGGTTCGTTTTAATGTTAATCATTCCCAAATTAAGTAAGGAAAATGGATACTTTTTTTGTTGCCACAGTAACGATAAACTTCATGAAGACATAGCACAATCATCAACAATAATATGGCTATTTTTAGGGATAAACTAGGACACACTAAACTCATGTGAACAGTATATGCTACTCCTCTACCTCCTCACATAGTTATGTGAGACCATAGTTTTTAAACCATATCCATTGTGAAGAATGAATAAAACAAAATTGAAGAATAACCACTTACACCCCCTATATGATGTTACCATCATGATCTCTATGAAAAAATAACACCCTATTAATAACTACTTGGTCCATTAACCACTATTGCAACTCTTAATCCTTCTATAATGTAGTGTTGTAATAATCCAATCTACTTCCTCTTGCCAATATGTGAAGATTCCTTAATACATTCTCCACATTAATGTCAACTCACATACATGGAGGTGAAATGTGATGGTATTTAAGTTACATTTCTCAATAAGCATAGTGAGCAACTATGTGTTAAAGTGTAGTGTTGTTAGTTCCACCATGTATTTAAAACCTATGGCCTTTACGATTGTACACTCTAAATTGTTATTGATGGGTATTACATGTAAAAATTAACCAGCTATATATATTTTTTCTGGGTTCTTGTAGATTGATACTTCAATTTATAAAACATAGGGAAAGAAAAATGTTATTATTTTGTATGAATGATGTATACATCTCCACTATCACACATGGGCTAGTAGTTGATGATATATATCTCTCCACTATCACACACGGGTTAGTAGTTGATGAATATATCTCTCTAATATCACACATGATACATATCTCTCCAATATCACACATGTTTTTAATCATACCAATCCATGTCAAACTTACTTGAGTGATAATTTTAGTTTTTCTATCTTCTACATTCATTTTATTTGTAATTTTTCATGATTGGGCTTAGGGAAGATTAGTTTCTAGCATGTTGCAAGTGCATGAAGGATTTTTTGGTTCTCTAGAGTAATTAGTAGAATATAGTGAGATTATTCCATATGGATGGTGTATTCAATATTCCTAATGATTTTTATAGAGATTCACATGTGAATGGAACTAGATTGATTTTTTTATATACTTGGGGAGATATTATTTATGTTGTCATGTTATATCTAATAATATATGTACACAAATTTTTAAGGTAACAATCACCATAGTTGATGCAAGTGTGCAAGTAGATAAATATTAAAGTTATCAAAGTATTTAGAGCTTGAGGAGATCAAAAGGAATGTGGATCTACGATTGGGTACATATACAAATTAATAGATATGGTATGTGATCATTGGCCAAGTCTAGCGGTAGAAATCAATTTTTTTATGAGACTTAAAATTCTCCTTTCTTTGAGATAAAAATATGCATTAGTCTAAGGGTTGAAGTGGTGTTACTTTCCAAAATTGAATTTTGAGATAATCTTAATGCTTAATTTTAGTATAGGTAGGTTCTTATGTGTATGTTATTCTATGTACATGGAAATAATAACTTGAATATACATGGAAATCAAATATGATCTCATTCTTTATCCACACGTAACAAAATTAAATAGTGCATTGATGTAGCAAGCGATTCAAATAGAAAGAGATAAGTACTACAACAACTCTTAGATCCTCAAAAATACATTGCTAATTGCTAGGTAAATTATGAGAAAATTTTAAACCATTTAAGCTACCAACACATAAAATATTTATATATTTATCTCGATAAGATCATGAGGGTGTAGAAAATGTCATCAAAATGTCATAGAATTCCATGAGGCTAATGTATTATCTCTTTGACTACAAAATATCATAAATTTTTATATATATATACAAATTATAAATGAAAGCATACAAATTAAATTCATTTATGAATCTTGAATACTATTCTTCAACATTCAGCCTCTTTTAGCTTGATTAGACATTGAACTTTGATCCCTTGTATCACTCAATATTTTGTGTCATTCTAATCTCTTTCTCTCACTATTTTACAGGTCAACCTATATATAAAAAATATAAAATTAGATGCTATATGACGAATTCAATAAATATAAACTATTTAAAATGATATATATTATAAAAAAAAAACATATGGGTAGTCTAGTTCTTCTTTCCCATGATTCTTGACATCATCAAGAGAGGTTTATCCTCAAACAAGAGTGTTTACATCAATATATAGCATAAATAAGGCATATTTATAAATTAGTTGGTAGTACCTACTAATATCAATTGACACAAAATAATCATTATTATACACATATGTTCATTCTCATACCTGTGTTAAGGACATTGACTATGAAATTATAGCACTAACACCAACATCCAAATTTTCTTGTATACTAGGAGGTGTGACAATTGAATTCATCAACTAAACAAACAATAATAGATTAACTAAAAAACACAAATATAAATAAAAAATAAATTTGAAATTTACAAAAAATAAAAATAAATGTGTTATAGTGTACCTGAGTAAATACAATGTCACAACCATCCATATCAGCATGAATGCTAGATGGTGATGTAATGCCTACCTATTCAACAAAAAAATGTATTTTGAAATATTAAACATTATTTTGAATATAAATTATTATTTTAGTTTTATATGTTATATTTTTTACCATTGAAACAAATGTAGCTATACAACTTATTTGAGGGAAATTCGATGTCATCCCACCGTATGACATTCCACCCTAAAATGCATAATGTTTTAATCAGTTTAATTCAATTATATAATTAGAAATCAATTTACATTAATAAATTTTAAGTATAATATATAAAAAACTATAAATTCTTATCAAAATAAGTGTATGTCACTAGGATACACATCATTTAGCAACCTATCATTCATCACTATATTATTTGATGCACCAACTTCACCACACCCTATACTCGAAACAAATCTTAAATGAAAATGAGTACACCTTGGGAGGTGCCACCCTTTGCACCATGCACATCACTATCTCTTCCAAAGCATATATTAGAATAGTTCAAGCATAGGTGAGAGTTAGGAGCACAAGAACTAGATGGTCGATTTGCTAGATTATCTATTGAAGCAAAAGGTTGGGATATGTGTGTCATTCTTTATAAGTGTGTTTGTGAGGATAGTAATTTCATAAAGATTTTTTACCTCCATAGAATCCTCGATGAATAAAGGAACTTGTCAGCCATAAAATAGTGTACAAACACCGGTCAGGAGATACTTAATATCTAAATGGAAAGAATATTCTAGAACATGAGCTTAAGAAGATAGAATATACTCTAAGGATGATATATAAGGGCCACATCTCCAATTATAGCTATAAGTAAATAGAAAGATCTATTCACCAGTAGCATGGAGTGAATTAGGATAAAGTAAGGAAGAATATAGGGTATTGATTATGACAAATATATAAGGAATGTAATTAATGATTACTTATATAATGAATATAAAGAACTCTGAATTTTGATCTATCTTATGTGTAAGTTATTTTATTCTGGTTTATGACTAATATCAGATTTAGAATTTAAATTCCTATGTTAAATAAATAGGACCAAATCCAAGGTTAAATACTAAAACTAGAAGAGATTCTTTAGGTAAAAAACTTTGTTTCGTATCCATCATATTTACTACTAACATTGGTTCCATTATTGGGACCCTAGTTAGGTTCTATTGAGGCTTATCAAAAAAATTCTTCAAATTCTAAACCTTTCACTGGACCAAGACACAAAAAATAGATGATGAAACAAATATAATCAATCAAAAAAATTTCTTCTTGACGTCTACCTTGTGAGATGGGGTTGGGTACCAAGGGGATGGTAAATGGAAAGGGGGAAAAGGTCTAGAGAAGACCTATGAAAATATGTGACTATTAATAAGAACTACTAGATAACTACCATGGGACACAATATAGGAGTAATGAAATCCCAAATCTTAAACACATATGAAAGATAAATTAAATTCATGAGAGATTAAGGAGAAAATTAATTTACAAAGAAAAGAGAAAATGAACAGTCCTAACAGAGAGGAGAAGAGACAAATACTAGTATTAGAAAGAGAAGAAAGACATAGAAGAAGAATGGAAATAACAACAAAGTCAAGGTTAGAACATTCCATTGAGGGTTCTACTAAGTGTGCTAATGTGGGTGTTGTTGCCAAAAGAGGAAAAGATAGTAGAAAGAAAAAGGAGAAAACATCAAAGAATATGAGTTTGTTATTAAAAAGAACTGAAAGACTTTCAAGTAGTTTTGAAAATTTAATGCACAATCAAGAATCCAAAAGCTTGCTAACAATGAAAAGTTGTAGCATAGAGGAAAATGGACTTAGAATAAATTAAAAATAAATTAGATGATAGGTTTAAAGAGTTCATATAAACTCTGGAGAAGGTCCTATTGGTGAATGATGATTATTTAAAAAAACTAATTAATTAAAGCATAAGTACATTAAGAAAGGAGGAAGAAGAAAAAAAGGGAGAAGAGGCTAATCCATTAACTAATCAGATGTCATCTACTAAAATAAAGGTGAAAATAAGTTATGGAAAGTCACAACCCTCAGATCAGGACTCATCCCCATTAAGGTCTAAAAGCAATATAGTCATAGCACAAGAGTTACCAAATTAGAGAAAAGAAAAGAGGGGAGAATCAAGAGAAAAAAGAAGAGAGTATAGAGAAGGACACCCTTTGGAGTGAGATGTTAGGTGAAGGATATTTTGACATAAAACTTGTGAGAGATAAGGGTAGATAAAATAAGCCTCAAAATAATATTAAGAAGGATACAAAACCGATAAGGAAATCAACATACAAACCTAGGAAAACACAAGGTCCAAGACAATGTTTAAATGCTATGGATATTGTAGTAAAAATCCTTTATTTTGGAATAGATACTACCAAATCCCTAGAACATGTACTCCTTATAGAGTTTGTATGTGAGAAATTGTGAAAATATGAAGATAAATACAAGTTATTAGACTTTGTGGGATCACTGAGAAAAGAAGAACTGGAATGTTACATGAAGAATTACCCACAACATAGAGCCACATGGGAAGAAGTAAGAAAATAATTCTTAGCCAACTTTGGGAAAATAGAAGTTCCAACTAAGAGTGTTACATAGATGAGTAACTTGAAATAAGGAGACAAGGAATTAGTTGAAAACTATGAATTTTTTTTAAAGAAGTATGCAAACCATTCGAGGAACCTTTAATAGAAAAATAGAAGATAGAGTGGTTCATCTTTGGATTGCACAAGGATATCAAATTTGGATTAGATAGAAGAGTCTTTGACAAATATAATGATCTAATCACTATGGTATATCAGATTTAAGCTCAACCATGGATATGTAGTGTGGGAAAAAGTATCCCTTTTTCATACTTAATTTGGGAATTAAATATTAAAATGAACTAAATTATGCCTTAATTTAGTGTTGTAATATGTATTTTACATATTCACATTAAGTTTAGGGCCCTATTAATTAAAATGGACTTAATTGTGCCTTATTTTTAGTGTTGTAGAGTGTATCTATTTACACTTTCACACTTATGTAGGGCTTTATCAATTGAGGTTAATTTGCCTTAATTGGCCCCTTTAATTCAAATCTAGGCCTAATTAATTACAATTTTTGAAGAGGAAAACTTGAAATTCATTAATGCCATAACATAACACTTCTCATTGAGAAATGTGTGTCCTAGGTAAGTGACCTAGGACCTAAATTTAAATTATATTTTTTGTGGTATTTTATTGATTTCAAATCTATATTCACATATTGGCTTGTGTTATTTGAATTTCGGGAAATTAATGTTACATACCTATAAATATAAGGTCATTTCACTAAGTTTCATTGAAGCAATTTTTTTGTGATCAAGAGTACTTTCACAAGAGAATTTCAAGGCATTCAAGACCAGATATATTGAAGAATTATTGTAGAAATCAAGATCCAATTGTCATGTCAAAGTATTCTTGCATCATGCTTGTTATTGGAGCTAATATGTTGATGTAGTGTTCATGATCCATTCAAGCATTCAAGACATTGTTTCAAATCAAGTTTCAAGGTTCAAGATCCACATCCACTGAAGCCATTTCATGCAAGTTGTAGATTTACATTCCAAGGTTCATTCAATGGTTTGGTGAGTTGTGACATTGAGTTGTTCATTCATCATTCCTTTCATGTTTCATTGTTTTATTTCAAGGTTTGATTACCAAAATGAGGTTGGACCAAGGAAAACCCCCATTCACCAAAAATTAAACATTTTTCCCTCTTGATTTTTGTTTTTTGATTTAGGTGGAAGAAATATTGAAGATCTCTTGAAGAGAAAAATTGGAGAACTTGTCAAAGTTGCCAAAGTTGTCACAAAAGTTGTCATCTCACAGAAAATCACTCGCAGAATATATTTCTGCCTTTCTGAACCTGAAACCTAAGAAAATTGAAGGATTTAGATTTGTAACAGAGGCTCCCAAAAGTTGGAGACAAACCCCTAACCCTCAGGACCCATTAACCGATCTACATTTCAATTTTTGGTTTCATCAATATTGAGGTTAATATATTAGATCCAAGTTGTAGATTCCATTTTGGAGTTAGTTTACTATTTTTAGATTTTCTCCCAAAGTGATGTTTAATTTGGATCTTCATCTTTGCAAAAAAAGGAAATCTGAAGATTCCTCCATAAATTTGACTCTCCTAAGGGTAGCTAGTCAATTCTTTTTTGGGGTATCATTTCCAAATTAATTGAAGAAAAATAGGTGCTTAAGTGGTTCATAAATCCCATTTTGATAACCCTTCACCTTCACCTCTTTTTCTTCATTTTATTTTGGTGAACCTGAGTTTGATCATTGTATTTTTCTGATTTTTGAGTCCATTTTCACCCTAGATCTAGATCTTACCTTCATTTTCATTGCATTGAATTGAATTGAATTGCATTTAGGGTTGTTTATCTTGCATTAGTTTGCATTTCATATAGGGTTTTAGGATTGCATTTTTGTATCTCTTAAAATCTAAAAAAATAGTCATTTGCAAACCAATTACATAGCATTGCATCATCATTCACTTGCATTTGAAAATTGAATCAAAATTGAACATCAAATTAAGTCTCCTAGTTTGTCATTTTTTCCTAATTTGTATTTGCATTCAACCTTCATTTCACATAAAATCCAAATTGTAATTCACTGTTTTAAATTAGAATCTATAAACCACTAGAATCAACTCAGAAATCTGTCAAAACATTTTTTAAAACCCTAAAATAGGACCCATTCGCCAAAGGGTGAATGATTCCATGATCAAGGTCATTTCCTAAATTTATGGGCATTAAAACATCTATTTCTGCATTCTAATTTGTTGTTTTTAGTTTTCTGTTTCAGTTTGCAGAATTTATGTTAAGTGAAATTGATCATATCTAGCTTCACTTTATAAATTTAGTGCATTGCGTGATTTCAAAATTGAATTTACAGGACATCATTTTCAGGTTTTTTCAAAGAGTAATTAGAAAATTATCTATTTTATAATTTGAAAATTACATTTACATATTTTCATTGCACTTTACATTCTAGGTTACTTCATTTCATTTCACCTTCTTTCCATTTTGGGTTTACATTGAGTTTTTGAAACTTGTATGAGCTTTACAACTCTGTGTCCTATTAGAAATACTATTGTCAGGCATAGTTCAAGACTCATGTCATCCTGTGATACACCATTCGTCATGGATATTGGGTTCTCCAACTCTTTCACTAATAGTGTTGATAATCAACCCTCTATGTAGCCTTCACATATCATTTCCAATGACTTACCTACCTACAAACAATCTGCATGATGTTGCTAATATCCCACAATAAAACATTAGAAGGATGGATGAAGAATTAAAAAAAATTCAAGACTTTGTGAGAACCAAACCTATTATTACTAATGTCATTTCTCTCATAGGGAACATATGAACGATGCTTAAGAATGAACAAGGAATAGAGTTTATATGTGCCCTGGTCCATCTCATTAATAATAGTTTGCCTCCCCCTCAACTAGCTTCCAATACATCTCCCATGCATAAGAGAAAAGAAAACAATTTTTTTTATCACTTTACTACTCCTAACAGATATTTTTTCTAAAAAAGGAAAGGATTTATAGTTAGAAAAGTAAAGTGATGACCAAACTATTATCAAACCAAAGAAGAAGAAGCTCAAACTACACGCACATTAAAAATTTCAGCTACAAGAGATATATGATGGTCCTAAATTCGTTGATGAACTATTAAAGATATACAAGACTAAGAAGGCCTTTTACACTCTTTTACATTGGGAATTAATCAGCTTACCACCTAAATGTGAAAATCTAACTGAAAATAAAACTTACCAAAATAAGCCATATTGTGCCTATCATAGATTCTTTGGATATCACACAAATAGTTGTCTTCTTTTAAAGGGAATATTGAAGAAATTTAGATCCCCTAGGGATCGATCTTGACTAAAAGCATGAGCTTTGTTCCTTTCCAGGTAATAGCTATATGATACTTGCATGCTCACTATTACATGTTTAACATTCATTGCAAATCATTTTATTTATTGCAAGGAGCTTATTCTCATCATTTATCTTGGCTCATCCTTTTCCTATGCTTAATGGAGGCACGGGTTTAGATAGCCTTGTCCTAGTTCAACACTTGATGTTGTGCCTTTGGCTATATGTCCTCCTTCTGCATATACTAAACAAGACTGGGATGCAGACGACCTATTATAGGTTGACTTGCATGTGCCTTACTAGTCTTGTCTTTGTTTTATTTTTCATGTTTCTTTGTGTGATTGCATGTGTGTAATGTGATCCCCGTACTATTCTATTTGACGTATCTCTCTCTTCATGTGTATTCTTCTATGTGTATCTACATTCTTCTATATGTCGTAAACATTTATCTTTTCATATGTTGAGAAATTTAGGTCTCTTCCATATTGACCCAACAATTTTTTCTATGTTTTCACTCTCTTTGTGTCATTCTTCATGTTCTATGAGTATTTAGGGAATGGTGGCATTTTTTAGCTCTATAATCATATTGTATCAAAGATATACTGACCTCGAATCCCTAGATACCTTATGTTTTTTTTGGGGGCAACCCCTTCCTCTTTTCCATGATGTGGTTTCATTTGGGAACATATGATTCGCTACTTTAAAGAAAATTTCTCACAACAATGGTGTTAGAAATTTATTTAAAGTGGGGGCATACATTGACAATCATGTTTTATTGTTTGATTTTCTTTCTTCTTGTGATGCATCCTTTTCTTGGTGGTGCCATTGGGTTTGATATCCTTTGAGAGCATGATATTTCTTAGGAGATGAATTTCATCTTAGTGGTGATGCTACGCATTGCATTCCCTAAGTTGTGATTCTCTTATCTTGGACTTGTCCTCTCTTGGAGACATTAGGCATGATGTTCCCTAAGAAGATGCCTTACATGAACTAAGAAAGATCCCTTTGAACAAGCCTTTACTTGCATTTTTGTTCATAAGTGTTTAGAATAATATGTGTTAGCCCTGTGATGCTCGAACCCCTCCCTTCAAGGCCACCAAGCATAACACACCTTGCTTTCTAATAGATCCTTCCCCTTATTCATCATGTGCTTAGAATAAAAAATCTTGTTAGGCCTTATGAAGCCCGAAACCTTAATGTGTGGTGCCCTATTGGAGTTTTCAAATGGATAGCTTTGGTATGGTTAGTACAGTGAGAGCTTGTAGACTTGGCATGAGTTTATCACTAAGCCACTTTCTTGGGAGCTCACCTAGTGGATGACCTGAGGATCCATTTGCCTGGAGTGAGCGTGTGTTGTTTGCATAGTGGACATTGAGTTCTTCTTGTGAACATTTTTGGATAAACAGCTTAGACATGTTCCACATCCCTTTTCTCTTTAGCTCTTTTATGTTGTATGATTGAGAATCTTTTCCATTTTTTCATACATATGTGTCTTGAATATCTACTTTAGTGTGAGTTTTTTCTTGTTCTCATCCTCTCAATAAAGTGGGGGCTAAATGTAGTGTAGGAAAAGGTATCCCTTTTTCACTCTTAATTTGGGAATTAAATATTAAAATGAACTAAATTATGCCTTAATTTAGTGTTGTAATATATATTTTAGATATTCATATTAAGTTTAGGGCCATATTAATTAAAATGGAATTAATTATGCCTTATTTTTAGTGTTTTAGAGTGTACCTCTTTACACTTTCACACTTATCTAGGCCTATATTAATTAACTGGGGTTAATTTTCCTTAATTGGCCCCTTTAATTCAAATACAAGCCTAATTAATTACAATTTCCAAAGAAGAAAACCTGACATTCATTAATGCCATAACATAACACTTCTCATTGAGAACTGTGTGTCCTAGGTAAGTGACCTAGGACCCATTCACCCGTGGGAAAATGGGTCCTCACTTAGACCTAGAACCTAAATTTAAATTACATGTTTCATACTATTTTAATGATTTCAAATCTATATTCACATTTCAGCTTGTGTTATTTGAATTTCGGGAGATTAATGTTACATACCTATAAATATAATGCCATTTCACTAAGTTTCATCTAGTCAATTTATATGAGATCAAGAGTACTTTCACAAGAGCATTTCAAGGCATCCAAGAGCAAATTTATTGAAGAATTATTGCAGAAATCAAGATCCAATTGTCATTTCAAAGTCTTCTTGCATCATGCATGTTATTGGAGCTAATATGTTGATGTAGTGTTCATGATCCATTCAAGCATTCAAGGAATTGTTTCAAATAATGTTTCAAGGTTCAAGATCCACATCCATTGAAGACATTTCATGCAATTTTTATATTTACATTCCAAGGTTCATTCAACGGTTTGGTGAGTTGTGACATTGAGTTGTTCATTCATCATTCCTTTCATGTTTCATTGTTTCATTTCAAGGTTTGATTATCAAAATGGGGTTTGACCAAGGGAAACCACCATTCACCAAAAACAAAAAAAATTTCCCTCTTTATTTGTGTTTACAAATTTAGGTGGAAGAAATCTTGAAGATCTATTGAAGAGAAAAATTGGAGAACTTGTCAAAGTTGAAAAATTTATCACAAGAGTTTTCATCTCATAGAAACTCGCTTGAAAAATTTATTTCCATCTTTTCCAACCTAAAATCTGGGAAATTTGAAGGATTTGAGTCTATAATAGAGGCTCCCAAAAGTTGAAGACAAACCCTAACTCAAGACCCATTTTCCCTTGGGCGAATGAGTCCTAGAATAGCTTCCTTAACTAACTTTTGGTGACTGGTACACATCATTTTGCCTCTCTATTAGATCCAAGTTGTAGATTTCATTTTGGAGTTAGTTTACTATTTTTTAGTTTTTCTCCCCAAAGTTTTGTTTTATCAAGACCATCGTCCTTGCAAAAAAAGGAAATCTAAAGATTCCTCCATAAATTTGTCTCTCCTAAGGGTAGTTATCCAATTCTTTGTTGGGATCACATTTCCTAATGAATTGAAGAAGAATAGGTTCTTAAGTGGTTCAACAATCCTATTTTTAAAACCTTTCACCTTCACCTATTTTTCTTCATTTTAGGATAAAACCAAAAAAATTAGATAAAAGCATTAAAATAGTTGAATATTTATAGTGGAAGGTTGAGAAGTTGGTAATACAGGAGATCAAGGCTAGTAAATCTAGTCGATCCAACAAAATTTGGTGCACATATTGCAATAGGGAAGGGAACATTTGGAACGAATTCCCCAAGGACATAGCAACAAAGATTTTTTCTATGGTGAAAACAATAAAACCTAATTCTATATATTGTGCTCTTTGTCAAGAATAGGATATACATTTGGTAGAATATTGTCCAAAGAACAAACCTCCAATTCAGAATGGAGGAAATCAAGGGAATTATGGAACTCAATGATGTCACAATCATAATTATAATATGGATGAAAACAATTATGGAGGATATATGATACCACCCTGGTAGTATAACCGGAATGCATATGCCATGTATAATAATCAACAACCAGGTTATCAGGAGGATAATAGAAAATTTATCTATAGGGGAGGTAGAGGAAGAGGTTAGAGTAACATATGAATAAATGATGAAAATTTCTTTAACTATGGAAGAATGGGCCATTACACCTCCAAATTTTGGGTAGAGAAGAAACAAAAATGCACCTTATTTGGGCAAGATTACCACATAATGTTTCAATGAGAAGTTTCCAGGACATTCTATCAAAACTGAGAGGATAGTCAACCTTCTCAAAGTGATGAGTTAAAAACAGGTGCAAGAGTAATATGGAAAGTAACAAAATAGGGAGTTATAATCAATCATTGAAAAAATGTGTGGACTTTAAAGACTTCCATAGATGAACACTCTAAAGAAGAACTAGTAGTCAAAAATAAGAAGAAGAAGAAAACTAGAGGGAAGAAGAAAGCTAATATTATCACCAGAAGAGGTACCAATACTGGTAAAAATAAAAAGAATCCAACAATAGAAGAAGCATATGAATAATATTAGTTTGGAGGAAGAAGAAGATGAGAAACCAAAACACTTTCAACCCAATAAAAAATAACATGATAATGTGGTAAAGAAGGCTAAACAAAACATAATAAATTAGTAGTGAGAAGACATATGTTGCTTTATATAGCAAGAAGTTACAATGATAAAATACCTTGCATCGTTGGCTAGACAAAAGGATTTAGTGACTAAACTAAGAAAATAAGAAAAGTACTAGAATAAATGAAGGTCCGTCAATTATTAGAGGATCAAACTAGAACAATGGTCCATTGTTGATAATGTACATTTGAATGTTCACAAAGTTTTAAATATGTTATGGTAGATTTAGGTTCTGATCTAAATATCATTCGATCCACAACATGGGAGAAATTAGGGAGACCTAAGCTTGTCAAAATGTTGATGAAAATAATTCTTGCTGACAATTCCAGAATGCAGACTTTGGGAACTTGGAAGAATGTTGAAGTGAATGTTAAAGGGATAAAACAATTTGTTGATTTTGAAGTGGTTGAAATGAAGCAACCATTTAATACTTTTTGGGCATTACTCGAATTAAGATGGTTTGTTAATTATAATGGTATAGTAGACTCCTAGAAAGAGGATATTTATTTTGTAGATGCTACCAAAGTTTTGCATATTCCAATTAGGAGAAACAGATGACAGATTCTATATAGAAGAAGTGGCATAGGACAATGAAGGAGAAGACATCTAAAACCTCTACACTATCTCCAAACTTTTTGATGGGGAAGAGGAAGAATAATATACAAATAATGAAGGATATCTAGAATTAAATAGTGATAATTATCACATAGATAGTGATGGAGTCTTAGAAGCATGGATGCAAAATGAACCAAAGTTAACATCCCAAAGATTTTACATATTCCTGAGAGTCTTCTTTATACAAAGCCAAACTAAAACACATCTGGAAAATATAAGAAAATATTACAATTATGGGTACACTGAGATTTACAAAATAAAACCATCACAATCACCAAAACCCATAATGGATGACACATGGCTATTTGCAAAAGACACTAGAATGACATCAAATGGTTAGGACATAAAAAGTGTAATAAATATCAATAGAAGTAGTACAAACCATGTAATCTAAACTAAAACTCTTACAAATTATATCATTGTATTATAGTGTACCATATTTTACTTAGGTAGATAATAGTAGATGTCGAGAAAACATATCCATAAAATATCAATGTGAAAAAAAGGGCGTGAAATGAATAGAAATAGCTACAATAATTAATGAGTTTCCCTAGAAAATCTATAAAAAACCCTCACCCCATCTTTACATACACTTAGCTCCCTTATGCTCTTATGACAATCATAACTCCATCGTGTTTAATCTATTCTACACCAAACCCTAGCTACCATGCCCTAAATCAAAGATCATCATGTAGTCATGTCCACCCCTACTCTGATTGCTATATTTCACAAATCATGCCCTAACTATGAGAAATTTTCCTACAAGGTGATGGTTGGATCTGAAGGGTGCATTTTCAAAAGTTCCTTATGATGCTATTTATATGGAAAATGTGAGGAAGTACATCCACGTGCCTCTAGTGGAGATTGAGCATTAAAAATTTGGGGAGTTGATAACAACCTTACCATAGCCTAGAACTGGCTCATATCTATCTAAGCATGCTTAGATAGAATAAAAGAAGTTGGACATATAAACTAATTTCTCACATTTTCCTAAGGAATGGATCCACTTGGTTTTTAGTAGGTTAGAAAAATTAGTATCTTTACCTAGACAAAATCCACTACATTACAAAGGAGGCCATCCAAGCCATTATCGAGTTACCGGCACGCGAGGCGATTCCATCGAAGAAGGGTATGAAGGATGTTGAAGTTAACAAACTTTTAAGTGAAAATTTTTATGGGAGAATTTTGGACATCAATAATATCACTAACCCTAGGGTGAAATATGCCACTAAGGTAATTGTGTATAAATTTTACTATATAAATTGGGAAGGGTTCACCACTGTTATCGCCATCCATATTGCCTATCAAATGGTTGTTGAAGGAAAGGACTTTGATTTATATGAAGTAATCAAAATGGAGCTCCTAGAGAATATAGCTTGAACAAAGACCACATGGTATAACTTTCAGTATGGTACTCTTCTCATTTTCCTTAAATTTTATTTTATGAACCAACTCCCTCAATTTGTTGAGAAAGTGTGGGATACAACCAAACTAGTAGCTAAACAAATTCAAGAAAATGTAAAAGGTATTCTAGCTAAGTGGACATACATTCAGGTGTTTGGTGGAATCTTAAAAAAAATCATAAACAAATATAGGACCGATGGAGAATTTCTCAAAATATGATAAAAATACCTAGATTCTATTGTATTTCTAGTAGATAAAGCTTTCACTATTATATAGGCAATAGAACCTTGAACTTCATGGATTCCCCATTTTTCATATGAGGTTCCAATGTAGAAGTAGAATCTTATGTCACCCAGCTAGTTAGTCTCCCAAAAGATCCTAAGGAAAAAAGGCACCCCACTACTAAGGAATACCTAGAGTTTGTAGCCAAGGAGAAAGTTGTAGAACAACATAAGGGGAAGGAATAATAAAATATCTGACCAAAAGATACAAAGGAGAAAAAATTAGTACTAGGATCTACTCCTAGAAGGTCCAGAAGATTGTAAAGAGAGACTATGTCTTCTACATAAACCAGAAGTAGCAAGTTGAGGAAGAGGAAGTTAGAAAGTACACTAGAAAAGAAAGCCTCCCCAAAAAAAGAAGCAATTGAGGCCCTCTTATAAATGAGAGTAGAAAAGAAAAGGGAAATGAAGGAACAACAAGCAACGAGAGAGATAAAATTCCAATCAGATATTGAAGAAGAAGAGGAGATAAAACCATAGACATCCCAAAAACTAGAAATCTCATCAGTCCCATTGATAGATGAAGACCAATTATGTTTGAGCAAAGACTTCTTTTCAACACATTAAAAACATACTTGAAGATGCCTCCTATCAATAATAAAACTACAAAGAGAGCATTTATTTGATATATGGTAGCATCACATATTACCTTAGAAGATTTGATGATTAGATTATCATATCAAATTACTACCGCATTAAAAATCTATAGAGAAAAAGTAGTTGGAGAAGAAGAGAAATTGCAAGAATTGGCCATCCAGATGGTTACACCTACACTTATGGGTCTGGAGAAGGAAAAATTAAAGGAGTGACAAGAAAAATAATTCAAATCTAAACAATGCCTAGATAATCTTATGTTAGAAAAAATAGAGATTACACAAAAGGTACAAGGATAAATCACAAAGGCTTCTACATAAGCCTATAAATAAATACACGGGGAAGAAGCAAAATATGATACCTCTTCGATACAGACCCCTCCTCCCTAGACAGATGCACCCTCCTCTTATAGACCTTCTCTGATGCAACCCATAAATGATTTATTGGTGAAGTAGCAACGCAAACATGTTATGATTATGAATAAACACAAGATGCAAGATCAAACAACAAACAAAGACACCATCCACACAAGAGATCTACAAAATAAAGATTTTTTATTTCTCAACAAGAAAATTCTTATAGAATATCCAGATTGATAATACAACATGAGAGTTGAGTGATATATGGGAGCAACCCTAAATGATAAAGGGGTAAGTGTAAAAAGATGAGGGGCCAAAAAGGTATCTTAAGGGGTCACTTTTTTTCTAAAATCAAGAAATACTGACCTTGGATGAAAATTTGAGGATAGTTACACTCAAAAACATTAGATGCAACAAAAACAAGGGTCATAGTGCTCTGAGTCTACTTTCTAAACTACTATTTTTTTTAAATGGTAGAGATTAAGGGGTTCAAAAAAGGGAGCCACAATAATTAGTGTTTTTTTTGTCAAAAAACATAACATAGCATCTTTTGAGGCTCCCTCAAAAGGTTAACTTTTTTTTAGTATTTTTAAAATCACTTTAGTGAGAAATTAGCTAACAAAATATAGTTTGTGCTTTATTTTTTTGATAATTTTTTAATGAATATATATTTTTTTTACTAATTTCAAAGTGGACACATCCTAAAAAAAATAGAAATTTGGTCTTGCCACCCCTATAATTTTAAAAACTAATCAAAAATCAACTTTTTAAAAATATGTGTAGAATGGATTCTAGTTTATAAAATGTAATTTATTTGAAATTTCAATTAGTAGTTAAAAAATAAAGTAAAAAATACCAAACATTGGTTTTTGAAAAAAAATGGATACACAAACAAAAGAAATTAAAGATGAAAACCTTAAAATAGTCAAAATGTGAAAAAAATTACATCGTTAAATAGCTAAGATATAGCCTAACATTACCCAAGTGTTCAATTGACTCGACCTTGAAACACATGCAAACCTGATGGTTAGCATGAGCGAGACTATCTGAAGTTTTGTAGAATATGCAAAAACACGTATTTGGATGTTGGGAAGATACTCCAAGCCTTTGGTTTGGAAATCCAAAGAAAATCCAAGCCAAAGGCTGGGGGATTCCCAAAGCAAGACATAACATGAGTGTGTTATAACACGTTTGCATTATGTCTCGTCTTACATTTTTCTTTTCTTTTTTTGCTTTGTCTTGCTTTATGTTTCCCAAAGCAAGGAAAAACTTGATCATGTTATAACACGCTCATGTTATGTCTCACTTAAAATTGTTTCTATGAAAGTTTTTAAAATATATTCATCTAGTTGAGTATTTAATATTAAGTGTGTAAGGTATAGGGAATAGGGTTTATGATATTTGGTTTAGGCTTTACGATATGGATTGAGGGTATAAGACATAGGGTGAAGGGTTGAGAGTGTATGGTTTAGGATTTAAGTATAGGGTTGAGGGAAAATATTCAAGGTTAGGTTATAGGGTATAGGGATGAGGGTTGTGGTTGTAGGGTTCAGGGTTTAAGGTATAGGGTCGAGGATTGAGGGATTGGGGCTGAAGTATAGAGTTGAGGGTTGAGGGTTTAAAATTGAGGGATAATGTTCAAGGTTGAGTGTCTAAGGTATAGGGTTCATGGTTTAAAGTTGAGGGTATAAGGCATAGAGATGAGGGTTGAGGGTAGAGTTTTGAGGGTTGAGGGATAATTTTTAGGGTTGATTGTCCAAGGTTAAGTTTATAGGGTATAGGTATATTAGGTTTTAAGATATTGGGTTGAAGGATTAGGGCTTAAGTATAGGGTTGAGGTTGTAGGGTGTAGGGTTTAGGGTTTAAGGGTTGAGGTTTTTGGGTTCAAGTGTTGAGGGTTGACGGATTAGGGTTTAAGGTTTAAGGGTTGAGGGTTGAGATTTTACGGGATAATGGTTTAAGGGTTGAGGGTTGAGGATTGAGGGTTTAATGGATTAGGATTGAGGTTTGAGGATTGAGGGTTTAATGGATTAGGATTGAGGGTTGAGGGATTAAGTTTAAGGTTTGAGGGATTAGGGTTTAAGGGTTTAGGGTTGTGTTGACATATTTTATGCCACCCTTGGATGCCCATCATTTATATCTGATCAGAGAGATCCTATGTGTGCATCTTATTCAAATCCATGTTTATTTGATGAATTTGGGTCTTTGATATTTTAAAGCTCCTCAATTGTATCCAATTAGGGTTCTAAACTTGCAAGTTGGGGCTTCCAAAACCCTCATATGCTTAAACCCTAAACTCCTTGGTCTTGGCAGACACTTTTGTTATATTCCTTGATTGACTCTCCATAGTCGGTTCTTGGTTGCTTAGTTATAAATTATGTCCACCAAAGTCATGTTTTGACCGGCCCCTTCATTCTTGTCTTACCAGTCACCCCCATTCAAATATTTGTCCTAAATCTTATGTTTGTGGGTCTTGAAATATTTTCACCTAAGTCTAATGTTTTTCCCTAGGTCTAAATGTTCTAAATCACATAACCTTACATTACCTAGGCAATAAATCCCATTTTAATTCATGTAATAGACACACATGCTTATTAAATCCCTTATAATATTGGGTGGGCCCCACTGAGCACCTTTTATTGGCTCCCCACTAGCCCGCATGATTAAAATAATAAAATTAAAAAGCCAGAGGGATGGCGGGTAGGTGACACCTATCAAACCTCTTGGAAGGCCCTACCACTGTTTAAAGGCACTGATGGTTAATGATCATCAAATCAATGGTTACGCTAGATTTTGATAAACAAATCTTGACCATTCCCTGCTAGCCCGTGGGGGACCCACTGTTAGATCTAGGTTTATGGAGGGATATTGGGAATGAGCCCCATGGCATCATCATTTCCATCTGCTAAACTATTGGAGGCATAGAAATATTTAATGAAATATTTCTCAATACTATGGAGGGTTAAAGAATGTGCTACTAAGAGTATTTATATGTATGTGCAAATTTGTTCATCAAGATGTTTTAATCTCTATTGTCTATTGCTAAAGAAGGATACACATTATGATTGTTGGCCAAGTGGTTAACGAGGATGCATGTTGGTGGTCATTGGGTTGATCTAGGATGTTTCCCACTAGCCCTTGATTGTAGATCTGAAATGTGAAAATCTCAGAGGGCTAGCAGGCAAGCGACATGCACCATGGTGAGCCTAAGGCCTTGTTTTTCTTTGTATAGTATCAACATCACAAATTTAATGGAGGATAATATAACGGTCATCTTGGTGATGTATTAAGGCTACGCGATAGCCATTGCTCATGATTCTCATGCAATCAATGGTTGTGTTTTAAAGTTTCATTAGGAGTTCGATCTCGACCACTCATGCTCGATCCAACGGCCAACATTCAAACTTCAACGACTACTTGATCCTGTTTGTGGAAGATTTGTAGAAGTTACTGTTCAGCAACATTCTCAGCTACCATATCAAATCTAATTGAATTGGATTTATTTTTCACACCTTTTCAAAAATGCTTTTCATTTCTGGGTGGCGCCATTACTCCTTGATGTGTTGTAGAGGCCATATTCTTCAGTTAGGGTATGTTGGCCTGGTTTTTGTTGCAAAACTCATGGGCACCTATCCTTGCATTCATGAGAGTCATCATCTTGGTATGTTCTCGAGATGTCAGAGACTTTATGGCTTTAAGGTTGCTTTGTATTGGGCACAATTAAGATCTTTTCCAAACCTAATCGGTGTTCATCTTTCTACAACCCTAGTTGAGTTAGGGTTAGGTATTTGAATTCAACCATCAATTATACTTGAACTATAAAGGAAATATTTGTATCTTTTTGAAGGTTTCTTCTTCATTTGGCTCCTTTGGAGATTTTGTTTTGTAGACATGTATTTTACATTTTGCTATTGTAAAGATTGGCTTTTTGCCTCTACAGTAATGGAAACGAAAAAAGCTTTCCTTTTCTCATCTCTTTTTTATTTGAGTAATTTTTTACTTTCATATCTGAGTGTTTATTGTATTTTTATTAATGTATGTTTAAGTTAAATGGTTTACAATTGCTAGTTCGAGAAACCTTGCTTCTTTCCAGTGCCTTGTCAAACCCTAACCTTCTTGTATGCTTCTGAGAATTGACCAAATAGGGAGTTGTGAAATTCCCCTTGCCCCTCTTCAATAGTGTATTGAGTAGTCTAAGCCATGAATTAGTGACCTTTCCATCTTGGTGTATCACCTTCATTTACCTTTCATGTTCTCTTTCTCCCCTTTTCCTCACGAGTTGTTAGTGGTAGGATTTCATGTGTTGGGTTGGACCAACACATTGCACTGGGATTAAAAAAGGATTTCATTTGTTAGGATGGACCAACACATTGTTTGATTAGAACATTGAACTCTTGTTCAATAGTGTACAATTTTATGTGACAATAGGTTGAGGGATTAGGGTTTAAAGTATAGTATTGAGGGTTGATGGTTTAGGGATAGGGTTTAGGGTTGAGGGTTAAGGGATTAGGTTTTAAGGGTTGAGGGTTTAAGGGTTTAAGGTTTAAGGGTTAATGGTTTAGGGTATAAGGGTTGAGGTTTTAAGGGATTAGGGTTTAAGGGTTGAGGGTTTAAGGTTTGAGGGTTAAGAGATTAGGGTTTAAGGTATAGGGTTGAGGGTTGAGGGATTAGGTTTAGGGTTTAATGTTTAGGGTAGAGGGTAGAGGGTTGAGGGTAGAGGGTTGAGGGTTGAGGGTTGAGGGTTGAGGGTTTATGGTTTAACATATAGGGTTGAGGGTTGATGGTTTAGGAATAGGGATTAGGGTTGAGGGTTGACGTATTAGGGTTGAGGGATTAGGGTTTAAGGGTTGAGATTTGAGGGATTAGGGTTTAAGGTTGAGGGTTTAAGGGTTGAGGGTTGAGGGTTGAGGGTTTAAGGTTTGAGGGTTGAGGGTTTAGATTTTTTAGGGTTTAAGGGTTGAGGGTTGAGGGATTAGGGTTGACGGTTGAGGATTTAAGGGTTGGGAGTTTAATGGATTAGGGTTTAAGGGTTGAGGTCTTAAGGGTTAAGGGTTAAGAGATTAGGGTTTAATATATAGGGTTGAGGTACTATGGTTGAGGGTTTAATGTATTGGGTATAGTGTTCAGGGTTGAGGGATTAGGGTTTTGGGTTTAGGGTATAGGGTTGAGGTTATGGGGATTAAGGTTTAGGATTGAGGGTTTAACATATAGGGTAGAGGGTTTAAGGGTTGAGTGTTGAGGGATTAGGATTTAAGGGTTGATGGTTAAAGGATTAGGTTTAAGGGTTGAGGGTTTATGATTTAAGGTATATGGTTGAGGGTCTAATGTATAGGGTAGAGGATTTACAGTTAAGGGTTGAGGGTTAAAGCACCAAGGGTTTAATGGTTGAGGGTTGAGGTATAGGGTTGAGGGATTAGGGTTGATGGTTTAATGTATAGGTTAAAGGGTTGAGGGTTTAAGGGTTTAAGTGTTGAGGGTATAGGGTTCAAGGGTCAAGGTTCGGGGTTTAATTTACATGGCAGATGGTTGAGGGTTGAGGGTATAGGGTTTAGGGATTATGGTTGAGAGTTGAGGTCATAGGGTTAAGGGATTAGGGTTGAGGGATTAGGGTTGAGGGTTTAATGTGTAGGGTAGAGGGTTGAGTGTTGAGGGTATAGGGATTAGGGATTAGGGTTGAGGGTATAGGGTTGATGGATTAGGGTTGAGGTTATAATGCATAGGATAGAGTGTTTATAGTTTATGGTTCAAGGTTCAGGGTTTAAGGGTTGAGGGTTGAGGTATTAATGGTTTAAGGTATATGGTAGAGGGATTAGGGTTGAGGGTTTCCAATTGAGGGTTGAAGGTTGAGGGTTGAGGGTTAAGGGTTGAGGTTTGTGGGTTGTGGGTTGTGGGTTGAGGGTTGAGGGTTGAGGGTTTAAGGTATAGGTTTGACGGATTAGGGTTAAGGGTTTAATGTATAGGGTAGACATTTGAGAGTTGAGGCTATAGGGTATAATATTTTAGGGGTTAAGGGTTTAAGGGTTGAGGGTATATGGTTTAAGGGTTGAGGTTTGCAAGATTAAGGAATTAAGGGTCGAGGTTTTAAGGGTTTAGGGTTGAGGGATTAAGGATTTAAGGTATTGGGTAGTGGGTAGAGGGTTGAGGGATTAGGGTTGGGGGTTTAATGTATAGGGTAGAGGATTGAGGGTTCAAGGTTGAGGGTTGAGGGATTAAGGGTTTAAGGGTTGAGGGTTTAGGGGTTTAGGGTTGAGGGATTAGGGTTTAGATTCTACTGTATAGGGTAGAGGGTTTACACTTGAGGGTTAAGGGTTGAGGTTTTATGATTTTAAGGGTTGAGGTTCTAGGGATTATGGGTTTAGGGTATAGGGTTGATGGATTAGGGTTGAGGGTTGAGGGTTGAGGGTTGAGAGTTGTGGGTTTAAGGGTTTAGGGTTTAAGGGTTTAAGGGTTAAGGGTATAGGGTTGATGGTTTAGGGTTGAGGGTTTAATGTATTAGGTAGAGGGTAGAGGGTTGAGGGTATGGGGTTGACAGTTTAATATATAGGACAGAGGGTTGAGGGTTGAGGATATATGGATTAGGGTTGAGGGTTTGATGTATATGGTAAAGGGTTTAGGGTTGAGGGTTTAGGGTATAGGGTTGATGGTATAGTGTTGAGGGATTAGGGTTGAGCTTATAATGTATAGGGTAGAGGGTTTACCATTGAGGTTTTAGGGTTGATGGATTAAGGGTTAAATGGTTTAATGTATAAGGTTGAGGGATTAGGGTTGAGGGTTTAATATATAGGGTAGAGGGTTGAGGGATGAGGGATTAGGGTTTAAGGGTTGAGGGTTTAAAGGTTGACAGTTGAGATATTAGGGTCGAGGGTTGAGGGTTTAGAGTTTAAGGTATAGGGTTGAGGGATTAGGGTTGAGGGTATAATGTATAGGGTAGAGGTTTTATAGTTGAGAGTTGAGGGCTAAGCGATTAAGGTTTTAAGGGTTGAAGGTTTAAGCATTGAGGGTTGAGTGATTAAGGGTTTAAAATTTGAGGGTTGAGGGATGGATTAAGGGTTTAAGGATTGAGGATTGAGAGATCAAGGGTTTAAGGTATAGGGTCAAGGGATTAGGGTTGAGGGTTTAATGTATAGGGTAGAGGGTTGAGGGTATAGGGATTATGGTTTACAGTTGAGGGTTTAATGTATTGAGATTAGGGTTTATAGTTGAGGGTTAAAGGTTGGGGGATTAAGGTTTGAGGGTTTAATATATAGGGTAGAGGGTTGAGGGTTTAATGTATAGGGTAGAGGGTTGAGGGTTGAGGGTTGAGGGTTGATGGTTTTAGACTTAAGGGTTAAGGGTTTAGGGATAAGGATTAGGGTTTAGGGTTGACAGATTAGGGTTTAAGGGTTGAGGGTTTATGGTATAGGGATTAGGGTTGATGGTTAAGGGTACATGGTTGAGGGTTGAGATTGTAGGGTTTGGGGATGAGGGTTGAGGCTGTAGGGTATAAGGTTTAAGGTATGGGGTTTAGGGTACAGGGTTAAGGTATAGGGTTCATGGTTGAGGTTGTAGGGTTTAGGGTTTAAGGTATAGGGTTCAAGGTTGAGTTTGTAGGGTAAATGGTATAGTTTTAAGGTATATGTTATAGTGTTTAGGGTTTAGGATATAAGATATAGGGTTGAGGGTTGAGGATTAATATATAGGCTTGAGCATATATGGAATTATGGTGAAACTTCATTTCACACACAAAAAAAGACATATATAACAATTATAAGATGTTATAATTTCTCAAATAAAGGTCTCATAGGTGTACCTCAACCCAACTGCCTATTGACACATGATAAGAGTTATAAAACCTTTACAAAATCAACTTTTTCAAAATGCGAGCATGCTTTAAAAAAGTTGAAATTTGGTCATTTTAAGAGCAAGACAAAATGTGCTCATGTTATAACACGACTGCATTATAACATGAGTGCATTTTTTCTTGCTCTAAAAATGACAAAAAAGGTAGGACACCCATGATCTAGGCCCACATGCTCTTTTATTCTCTTGATTTTGCATGTGATCTGACAAAAAATGCGTTTTCATGCTATTGGGGAAAGCACATGCAATTTTTACACATTCCACCACCTTTGCACTAGCTTTTCACCACCTTTTTCTTGTTTGTGAACTTAGGAAGGGGGAAATAATATAGTTTTTACAACAAATTTGATTATATGAACTCAATTCTTCATGTTTGTAGTGTTGCAATGTTAATTATGATTGAATTAAATTATAATTTAACATTATAGATTGGTTAATTCTATATTTTTTAGTGATTCTATTCGAGTTATATAGAATTGAATGTTGAAAAGGAAGTACGTTTGTGAAAAGCTCAAATTGTTGAGGAGTTTGATACAAGAAGAAAAAAAACTACACATAATTGGGTAGCTTCTCCAATTGAATCTTCGATTTTAAGTTATGTCAAGTCTTTATACATGTTCTTTACATTTTCCTTCATTCTCTTATGTTTCTTTATCACTTCTTATCATACATGCTTAATATAATTCTTTGATTTTGTTATCATGTTGATTTTGGGGTTAGATTTTGTTCAATATTCAAATTTATGAGTGCTCAACATACATAGCCTTAATCAAATGCATTAGATTTTTCTAAAGGATTAGATTATATTTTTGAAATATAATCAAATGCATCATATTAATCATATCTTTAACTTCATTAGGTCTTTCAAAATTGTCTTAGGACAGTTAGATAGCTTCATTGGTACTTTCATAACTTCATTATGCTAGTCCTAATGAATATATGACAGTCCTAATGAATCTATGAATTGAACATTCCTTCTAATTACAATCTTTTATGTGATAGAGTTATTAAATTTTATGCCTTGGATTCTTTAGTGTAGTTTATGAAGATGCACTTTCTTCTATCATCCAATTTATGCATTCTTTCCTTTGTCACAAATTTATATTCCATGTATCCTATAAAATTTGAAGTGCTTTATGCTCCATTTGCAATTTTTCCATACTTATTGGGAAATCATGTCACACACAACCTTTGTGGGACATCTATTTGGAAACTATAGTATTGTTGCAACAACTCCATAGTAATATTCATTTGGAATCCCTTTAACCTTCAACATATTTATTGCAATATCCATGATGGTCCTATTATTTTTCTTTGCTACAATATCTTTTTGTTAAGTATCAATAGGGCCTTGAATTCTTTGAACTTATTAAAAGTTTTAAATTTATGCTTCAAGAAGTAGACCTATGTCTTTTAGCTATTAGATGTCAGAGCCTAGAATGCACTTTTTTGTTTTTTATCAACATTTTCTAGCCTTTTTGAACTAGTAGTCCAACACTTAAGAAATTATGTTTTATTTCTAGAGAATAACATTATTATTCCCTATTTTGATCAAGCTAAATACTTTTATAATGAATGTAAATAATTTTCATTTTCACTCATATTATTTTTCGACATACACTATCTAGGTACCAAAAATTATCAATTTCCACATTTCTTATGTTGGTTTGATCTTTTGGGAAGAAATATATTAAGGTGGAAAGCCTTTTGGAATTCTAAAATGGACACATTAAATGACAGCCCTAATGAAACTATGACAGACATAGCTTCATTCGGAGTATCATAAGTCCATTAGGATAGTCCTAATGAATTTAGGACAACCATATATAGGTTAATTATGAGTGTTAAGTCATTACAAGTTATCCTTCTTCATGCTCTTTTCTACCCTCTTCATGAAAAAACTTGAGAATCAATAAAAAATTCCTTATTTTCATATTCCTTGCTACCCCTCCTCATACCTCTTTTAGAATGTCATATATTGTGTGTATCGTAATTTCATGAAATTTTTTAGATTTTTGTAAGTTATGAATTTACTCTAAAGTACTATGGGGGTAAGTGCATGAAGATGGGTAGCAATTTCGTGGCCACTTTTAAAAAAAAAAAACAAAAACTCATAACGCGAGCACGTTATAACACACTCGCGTTATGGCATGTTAAAAGAAAAAAAAAGAATCGAATTTCATTTTCATTTGTGACTGGTTTTTTTTGTTTCCCATGGCCAAAAACCTCATAATTCTACACTTGCTTGTAGGAGGTGCATTTGTGCAAAAATCTTCATCAATGGTTGTTGATTCATCGACACTAGGATGCTGCCACATCGACGAGGAGGTGAAAGAGGTAACGATTGTTTGTTTTTTTTTAATTTGTTAGATTTAGGTTTATTTGATATTTATTTTTTAAAATTGTAGGAGATGTTAATCAACCTGGAAACCCTCCTCAAAATCCACAGCAAGAATAAAATCCTCAGCAAAAAAATCCTTAACCACAACAACAACCTCCTCCACCAATCCCTCAATACCCTCCTGGCACTCAACAAAATTTAATGGGTGAAATTGAGGACAATAAAAAACAAATTGAGGATTTGATCAGGAGGTTGAATAATCCAAATGGTTCAACTGCGAAAAGAATGACCCTAGCAACTTCACTGCAAGATATGTTAAAAAATGTAGATTCAATCAACAAACAATTATCTGGTTGGTAGGATAGGAGCCAGGCGGCTAGGGATTTTTATCAAGATAAATTGTCATATAAAGATGTAAAAGATTTAAAAATTATAAAATTAGGTTTGTGTGCATTATTCATTGACCCATGGTCAAATGTCCAAAACCTCTCCCTCAATGCGAAGAGGTTTCCTATTCATTGGTGCAACCACCAAGAGATTACACAATATTTTTGGGATAGGTGGTACCTAGTTTTTGATGACCCACCATGCAACAATTGTGAAGTCTCGCAACATTTCCTTAGGAAACTATACACTAAGTTCATCTTGAACAAAAATCCCAAATTATTTTGATATGAGGGACTTCTAGGGGAGAGGTGGGGGGTCGACACAAGATAGACCCGGTGCATAGCTAGATCCTAGGTGGAAAGAGAGACGACCTCTCGCTAGGCCGCCTCATGAGCACATCGTCATCCCTTCCATCGTGAAGGACAGTGATGATGTAGAGACTTTGCAGGCCATCAACTCTTTGACATAGAGTGTCATGCAACATGTTAGCCCTTTTTTACAACATCATCCATGGGAGTCTTCGACAGCTGGGCTTCAATCCCATGTGTGTCAATCTTGTGGGGCGACTTATTCATATGACCCCACCAACACTCAAGAGGTTGTTGCACAGGATCCATCTATAGCTATGGAGATGGAGAGGGCAGCTAACATTTTGCATGACATGTATGGCATTGATAGTCAGGTAAAAGTTAGCATGTTCATTGAATTTAATTTATTAAATTTTGATTTTGAAATGCAAGATTAACTAATTTAGTTTTATGATTTTAATAAACTTGTAGGGTCATAGTGTTGCTATTGGATACACCGGCCCTACACCTACTTATTTTTGCAGTACACCTATCGATGGGGTATGTAGCTAGTAAACAATTATAAATTTATTACATGTTAATATCATTGTTTTACGAATGGTATTTTAATATGTGATTTTGGATGTTGAATAGGCTAATATTGGAGGTTTCGAGGGAACACCTCCCGATGCCAGTGGATTTAGTCAAACCTTCATGCAGGTAATAGAACAAAGAGTTTAACTAATGAATTATACTTAATAGATTTGTGTAGTTTATATTCATATTGTTGATTACGTTGCATTGCACATCATTCAAACTCAAAGCATTACTTCACATTCCATAACTAATAACTGGATGTTGATAGATGTAAAAATTTCAACTATAATATAGGTGTTTAGAAATTCAACATAAGTAGTGATGCAATTACTTCACATAGCATAAGTAATAAGCCTAGGAGCAACTTCCAATTGCATTTGCTTGTCATGGCATTCCATGAGACCACATTTTACTGAGGTATATTTTCAAATAGTTCATTACCTTGTCTATGCCCCAAACTAGGCACCCATCATGGCCTACTCTCATAGATCTGAAACTCACTTGCAACTCTTTTGGAGCAACTGTCCCAAATCTAGCTTTTAACACTGAATTAGGCCACAATTAGGCCTCTTTTTCAAAGAGACACCTCTCAAAACACACAACCAACACTTGAAACCTCCAAATAGTCAAAAGACAGCCAAGAAAACCTCAGATTATTTAACTTTCAGGTCTCCTCTCACTCATTTAGAACCCTTTTCGTAAAACCCTCACTTTCCTTGCAATCAATTAGGGCTTATTGAAACTATTATGCCCTGACCTCTTAGAAGCTTATAATAACTTCAATCAGGCTTATTTATGCCTATAAATTCTCATTCCATCCTCAAATAGTGCTTCCCTAAAGATCTACATACACTTCCTTCACAAAATCACTCTTTTTCACTAGTTTTCACCCTCTTTCACCTAGGGTTTCTCACTTATTCACTTCTCTGACCACTTAAAACCTCTCATATATACTAAACACCCTCCAATTCACATGATCTCATACTTTTCAGGGTATTTTATCCACTTCTAAAACCCTATCCTCTTTTCACTCACTCTAGCCTTGTTTAAAAGGCACCAAAATGGGTTTTTCACTAGGGCAGCGAAGAGAACTCACACAAAAACGTTACCAAACCAATTCCTTACCTTATACACATAATCCTACTTCAGACCAGTCCATTCCACCAAGAAATAGTTGCTAAAAAAAGGTGGAATGGACTTTTTAGTTCATTTGGGCAATCAAACCGTTAGCCCCTATTTTCTGACTGCCTAGAGAAATTAGGCCACCAAAAGCTTGAAAATCAATATCAAATGCTCAAATTAGTTTTAAATTGATGCCAATACCTAACTCCTTCAATTAACACACATTATATATGCAATACCACCTATACGAAACCATACATTGGCAGATGATGGAGGAAAACACAAAAAATAGCAGTATAAGAGTGATATTTTATTAGTTTTCTCCTTCAAAATGCTTCAACAATAGCTAACAACAATGAATCACATATTTTAAACACTTTACCGATAATTTCAACTTCCTAAGCACCTAATATTTCCTCTAAAACTACCTTGACTCTTCATATTCCTCCACTCGACACCTTTTTGCATTTTTGCAATATTGATTGACAACTTTTGTTAAGATTCTGCAACTTTACAATGTATGCCTAAAATGACTACCAAAGACCATTACAAACTCAAAAATGGATATTTAAGCCTTATTACATCATGAAAATACCTATACAACCTCAAAATCCTAAATTTTTCTCATGGAGGCATGCTCTTGTAAAGGTGCACCTGCACCACTTTTTCAAACAGCTCACCACCTTTTCTATGCTACCAAATTTTCCATACATGTCTACCAAAGAATATTATCAAACAGTTCATTTCCTCATTGATACGGATAAAAGCTTATAAAAGGTTCTTTCCAACAAACTATGGATTCTTGGAAAAAATCTATCAAAGCATAATAATAAGCAATAACATAGACAAGGCAGTTAGTAGGCTAAAAAAATGCCTCTAAGAAATGCGGTCTCATGGTGAGGGAATTCCATTCCATCACCATGAGACCAAATTTCTTTGAGGCATTTCTTCAAACAACTCACCACCTTTTCTATGATACCACATTTTCCATACATTTGTACCAAATAATTTTATCAAACTACTCACTTCCTTGTTGCTCTGACTAAAAGCCTAAAATAGGTGCTTTCCAACAAACTATGGATGCTTAGAAAAATATCTATTAAAGCATAATAGTAAGCAATAATATCATAGAGAAGGCAATGAACTGGTTGAAAAAATGCCTAAAAGAAATGTGGTCTTATGGTGATGGAATGCCATTACGTGCATTTGTTTGTAATGGCATTCCATCACCATGAGACCCCATTTCTTTGAGGCATTTTTTCAATTAGTTCACTGTCTTCTCTATACCACCACAGTTATCATACATGTCTACAAAAGCATTTTATCAAATAGTTCACCGGCTGGCTGCTATGGGTAAAAGCCTAAAAACACGTGCTTTCGAACAAGATATGGATAGAGAAAATAGTAAGCATGATAGTAAAAAATATATAGTGTAATAAGTACTCAAAATTTTGTTTATTATCTCATACATTATAAGCCATGATGTGGATCACTATTGTAGTTTTTGTGATTGAATAATTTGTTGTTTTATTTTCAGCTATTGCAAGCGGAGAAACCTTCGAATGTGATGAGGGCAATGGAGATCGGTGTTTCATCTTCTATAGAATCCTCGATGGCTCTAACAGGGGAGGTATGAGGAAAATTACTAAATTTCAATTTACATTCATTGTTATAGATTTTAGCTCTAGTGAAAAAGAAAACCATTATCGATTCTTAGTTTAATTTCTATTTGGATGGTTTATATAGAAATTTAACACACCTTAGCCTGGGCATGTGAATATTTCCCTGAAGGAGAGTGATCATCAGATGGTGGTAAGTGATTATTTTGTTAAATATATAATCTTTTATAATGTAATTTCTATATATTAATGTCTTTACTTCTTATTGTAACATATAAAACTTCACGAAGAACTAAACACTAGGAGGAGCACCAAGAGCACTCCTCAACTACAACATAAATGAGTGACAGATGTATCACCATCCGTTTGACAAGCAAAGGGAAAGAGTTTATTTCGAGGGGATGGAGAGTGATGACTTTTGATTCCAAATCCCTTTGTTGTATGCCTACATGACATTTTTGTACATATTTTGTATGGGATATATTTGACATTGTATGCCTATATGGCATTCTCATAAGCCTATATGGCTATTTTGTACCTATATTTCATACATATATTGACATATATTGATGTATGCCTACATGACTATTTGGTTAATACAAATCTTTTTTTATCGATGGTGTCCATATTTGCATTCTAAATTCATGGTTCAATAGATATGAGTTACGTGTATTCAAGTGTATACTTTACAACTTACATGTATACTTTGTGACTTACGTGTGTTCCAATGTATACTTTGTGACTTACTTTTTTTCATGTGTATACCTTGTATTCATGCATATCCTTTGTATTAATTTGTGTATACTATGTATTTGTGTGTATAATTTTTGAGGCTTACGTGTTTTTGAGTACTTTTTCTTTCCTTATTGACATGTACATGCTTGAATTATTCACATGTATAATTATTAATTGGTTATCCCTAGCATTGATCATTTTTGTACTTCATGGTTTGTCTTGAATATAATTGATTGATGCTAAACAAATTTATGTAAAAGAAAAAAAAATGTTTTCAATTGGTATTGCATGAAATGAGTCATAAAAAAATTTCAAAAAGTATCCCTGATATTACAAAAATATATGTGTTTATACACTTCAATTGTGCAGTCACCCTTTTGTTCTTTCAAAGAAAAATTTGCCTATGCCACTGTTACATTGCACAGGTAAACCAATTTTTTTATTGTGGAGCTATATTAAGCTACCACTCTCAAGACCAATGTAACAATGATACACAATAATGTTTGAGATTGCAAGAAGACATCAAAAGGGCTAGTGTACTAAACAGATTCTTATTATTTATGAAGAATGTTGATAACTCTACTCAGCTGGCTTCTTTTTTCAAAATCATACAAATTGAACCCTGGCATCAATAGACTGTGTATATCAAGCTACCACAATTCAAGTTTCAATGATGAATATTTATCATGTATGTTTTAAATGACGTTCAAGTTTCTGGTGGTTTTGTTGTTTATATGATGTTATGTGATATTCTAATCCTAATTCATGCTTCTAGGCTTCATGTATATATATATGTACATGTTTTTTGTACTAACAAACCCAAAACGAACCGAACCCCCCTCCAAAAAAATTTGGCTGAACCGGAGAATTGAACCCCCAAACCCAAACCTAAACCTCATACAACCTCAAAACCTCTTCCAAAACTCTTCATTCTGCCTGTACAAACTTAATTGACCACCAAATTATGTTGCCCCCTAACTTTACCCACTTTTACTCCCTCAAACCTCTCTTTTTGATTGAAAACCCCTCTTTTCTCAACTAGGGCATCATGACATAACATACTTATGACCTCCCCTGTGCTTGCAAACCTTTTGAATAGATCAAACTCCACAACCTCACTCTATTTCCAACCTATTCTAATTTATTCTGAAGAAATTTCTTCTTTTCACCTTTTCCAGCCTTGCTTTTAAGGCCTAAATTCTAAATTTTCAACAGGGACAACGTTATTAATCTCCTCCAATGCCTTTACCAATACTATTTTATCATACCTACTCCCTATCCTACTTATATAAGGCCCATTCCACCAAGACACAGCCTGAACAATAGGTGGAATGGCCTATTTCAACATATTACACTCAAACTCTTGTATGAGCAAGTTCAGACCTATTTCAAAAATCTACTTCTAAGTTGCTTGGAACTTAATATAATTCCACAAGAATGGATTCTAATCATAGATAAAACCATTCTACAATAGATTCAGATAATCTTAGAGAAAATTCCTACTGTATGGACTTGTACACAGACTAGAAATGAAGAAGATGCACAAAAATTAACAAAGAAACAGAGATATTTGATTGATATTCTCCTTAAAACTCTTCAACAACCACTAACTTTGAGTTTCCAGTCATAATATGCTTTTTGTGTGGAAAACTTAGACTTCTCAAATGTCGAGTGTATATTTCTCTTTTCGATTGTTTTCCACGCCATCATAAGGGATCAAGCCAGTTGAATGTAGCTTAGAGAAATATCGTGTGTTTGGGTGTGAAAGAGGACCATGCCTAGCGTAAACCTACCTATCGAGACATGTTGGAGAAATTTCATTGGTCACAAAAATTGCAAAATGAAAGTTGCACCACTTTGCAACTTTACACTGCTTGCATTTGAAACTTTTTCTATTAAGTGAAAATTGGACACCACAGGAAAATGACTTTGAGATAACAAAAACTAAGAGAGGTTATTGTATAGGGGCCCAACATAATCTCATAGGCTTAGACAAATATTTTGTAAGCATCATGCTTTCCATGTAATAGCCCTTCAAATATTTCTTCCTTTTTTCACTTTGGACCCTTTAAGGATCGATCCAGTTGAATGTAGCTCAAAGCGGTTCCACATGTTTGGGTGCAAAAGAGGACCATGTATAGTGTAAATTTACCCATTTGGATGTGTTGGAATAGTATGTTTGGTCACACGAGTTGCAAAATGAAATTCGTACCACTTTGCAACTTTTAACTACTTGTATTTGACAACTTTTTCCCCAAGTGAAAATTCGACACCATAGGAAAATACCTTTGAGATAACAAAAATTGAGAGAGGTTATTGTAGAGGTGCCCAATGTGATCCCATAGGATTAGAAGAGAAGTTTCTAAGACTCACGGTATTCGAGTAACAACATGTTGAAGTTTACAACCATTTTGCACTTTGGACCTTTAAGGGATCGATTCGGTTGAACGTAGCTCAGAGAGATTTTGTGTGTTTGGGTGTGAAAGAGGACCATGCCTAGTGTAAACATACCTATTCAGACATGTTGGAATAGTCCATTTGGTCACTTGAGCTGCAAAACAAAAGTTGCACCACTTTGCAAATTTCAACTAGCATTTGACAACTTTTTCCCCAAGTGAAAACTTGCCACCATGGGAAAATGCCTCTGAGATAGAAAAAAATGAGAGATTTTATTGTAGAGGGGCCCAGCGCGATCCCATAGGATTAGGCGAGAATTTTCTAAGCATCATGGTATTCAAGTAACAACATGTTGAAGTTTACAGCCATTTTTCACTTTGGACCCTTAAGGGATTGATCCGGTTGAACATAGCTCAAAGCGATTCTGCGTGTTTGGGTGCAAAAGAGGACCATTCCTAGTGTAAAAATACCTATTTGGGTGCATTGGAAAAGTCTGTTTGGTCACACAAACTACAAAATGAAAGTTGTACCACTTTGAAACTTTCAACTACTTGCATTTGACAACTTTTTCCCCAAGTGAAAACTCACCACCACGGGAAAATGCCTCCGAGATAGAAAAAACTGAGAAAAATTATTGTAGAGGAGCTCAACACGATCCCATAGGATTAGATGATAATTTTCTAAGCATCATAGTATTCGAGTAACAACATGCTGAAATTTATAGCCATTTTGCACTTCGGACCCTTAAGGGATCGATCCGGTTGAACGTAGCTCAAAGAGATTTCGTGTGTTTGGGTGCAAAATAAAACCATGCCTAGCATAACCATACCTATTTAGATGCATTGGAACAGTCTGTTTGGTCGCACGAGCTGCAAAACGAAAGTTGCACCACTTTGCAACTGTCAACTACTTGCATTTGACAATTTTTTCTCCAAGTGAAAACTCGCCACCACAGGAAAATGCCTCTGAGATAGAAAAAACTGAGAGAGGTTATTGTATAGGGGCCCAATGTGATGCCATAGGATTATACAAGAAGTTTCTAAGCATCACGGTATCCGAGTAACAACATGTTGAAATTTACAGCCATTTTGCACTTTGGACCCTTAAGGGATCGATCCGGTTGAACGTAGCTCAGAACGATTCCATGTATTTGGGTGCAAAAGAGGACCATGCCTAGCATAAAAATACATATTCTGACATGTTGGAACAGTCCATTTGGTCACATGAGCTGTAGAATGAAAGTTGCACCACTTTGCAACTTTCAACTACTTGCATTTGACAACTTTTTCCCCAAGTGAAAACTCGCCACCACGAGAAAATGTCTCCGAGATAGAAAAAACCAAGAAAGGCTATTGTAGAGGGGCCCAACACAATCCCATAGGATTAGATGATAAGTTTCTAAGCATCACAGTATCTAAGGAACAATGTGCTAAAGTTTACAGCTATTTTTCACTTTGGACCCTTAAGGGATCAATCCGATTGAAAGTAGCTCAAAGTGATTCCACGTGTTTGGGTGAAAAATAGGACCATGCCTAGCGTAAAAATACCTAGTCAAACATGTTGGAATAGTCTGTTTGGTCACATGAGCTACAAAACGAAAGTTGCACCACTTTGCAACTTTCAACTACTTGCATTTGACAACTTTTTCCCCAAGTGAAAATTTGCCACCACAGGGAAATGTCTCTAAGATAGAAAAAACCGAGAGAGGTTATTGTAGAGGGGCCCAACTTGATCCTATATTATTAGACCAGAAGTTTCTAAGCATCACGGTATCCGAGTAAAAGCATGCTGACGTTTGTAGCTATTTTGCACTTTGGACCCTTGGGGAATCAATCTGATTGAACATAGCTCAGAGTGATTTCGTGTGTTTGGGTGCAAAAGAGGACCATGCCTAGTGTAAAAATACCTATTTGGATGCATTGAAATAGTCCATTTGGTCACAAAAACTGCATAACAAAATTTGCACCACTTTGCAACTTTGCACTACTTGCATTTGACACTTTTTCCATCAAGTGAAAACTGGACAACATGGGTAAACCACTCCAAGATAACAAAAACTAAGAGAGGTTATTGTAGAGGGGCCCTATGTGATCTCGTAGGTTTAGATAGAGATTTCATAAGCACCACAGTTTCTGAGTAATAGCCCATCAAAGATTTCTGCCCTTTTACAGTTTGGACCCTTAAGGGATCAAGTCGGTTGAATGTAGCTCAGAGCGATTGTGGTCTTTTTTCGATGAAATTAGGTGGGAAGAAGACTTAACTCTATTTTAATTTTGGTTTGGTTGGATTTCAAGTGATTTTGTGCATTTTAGAAGCCAGTTACTAAGGGTTGGTCTGTATACCCTATTTTAAGAGAATCTTTTAGGTACTTTGTTTTATTGACGTGTCTTAACAGGGTCAATCTATATGTCAATAAACCCTTTCCTAACTTGTGAATGAAGAGGGTTTTTGGTTTGTTATGTTGGAGGGCTTATCACACCCTAAAAGTGGAGGAATTGGTGGTTTGGCAGACTGGTTAATGATGCCCATTGGTGGTTTGCGTGTGATAGGAAGAATTAAGGGTGGTTGCTTGTTTTGTGAAAGCTGATCCAAAAGATTCTTATGGGGGTTTGATGTATGTTGAATAATGCTTAAAAGGGTTCCTAAAATGGTGGTTTATTGTAGAGGTTGTTAAGGAAATTTGAGAGTTAAGGTGGGAAAAATAGGTCTGTAGACCTACAAGGGTGACTAGGTGCAAAGTTGAAAATAAGCTAAGATTGAGTTTTGAGGGAAGGAAGGAGGTTGGAATCCTTTTCTATTATTTAAGTGAGTTGATTTCCTCCCTTTATTTCTATTAGAATCACTTCCTATCATAATCACTTCAAGTTTACAGTTTTTTGCACTTTTTTCACATTGACAACTTTTCAAATTTTTTCAATTTTACATCATTTTGACAAATATGCAACATGAACTCCAAAATGACCCCAAAATAAACTAACATGACTTATTAAATTTTAAATTTGGTCTAATATGACCTTATTCAATTAAAAAAACTCAAAACACAAAACTAACTTAAGACTTCCATGAGCCAAGTTTGCTCAATAACCTTGGTGCCCTTGCACCAAATTTCATTATTTCAGTAAATCTCATTACAATGACTTAAGTAGTCTATCCTCATAGATCTTTTACAATGTCACTCATAAATTTGAGATTATCTTATAATGTCTACATCATAGGTGCTCATTATGAGGTTAACTTCAAATGAGTAACTTGAGATTCCCTTGCAAATCTTCACACGCTCTTTTATAATGACTTCAAATCAGAATTGATATTTCTCAAGATCATCAAAATAAGGATGTTGCATTGAATTTTTGGATGAGATTCTCTTCTATGGCTCATAAATCAGCATTTTTTTCAAGGAGGGACCAATCAATTTTTAGTAGTTTACTTACAGATACACAAAGTTAAAGAAGAAAAAGAAAGACCATCCAAAATGGAAATGAAATGAAAATAGATAGAAGGCACTTACAAATAAGCATGGTAGTCTCTCAACTTAGTAAATCCTAGTCATACATCTTCATTGGGAGTTCCAAGGTACCTATTTCACACAACACCTCTCATGAATAGAATATCTTAAAATTTGAGATGCTCTTGTAATGTCTACATCATAGGTGCTCATGATAAGGTTAACTTCAAATGAATAACTTGAAATTCCCTCACAAATCTTCGCACAAACTTTTGTAATGGCTTAAAATCATAATTGAGATTTATCAAGATCATCAAAATAAGGATGTTGTATTGCTTTTTTGGCTGAGATTCTCTTGGATGGCTCATAAATCTGCATTTTCTGCAAGGGGACACCAATAAATGTTTAGTAGGTTATTTACAAATAGGAAAAGTAAAAGAAGATGATAGCATTGGCATCAAATAAATTAATATGCATACAAGTATAAAATTAATAAGAACCAATGTGCATATATTTACAAATTAATCCATTGAACCATCTGGGTCTGCTCTACTCTTTATTGTGTCAAGTATTGTCTCATGGTCAGACTCATGGACCTTCCACAAATTCTTGTTCAAAATTCTACCCCCATATTTGGTCAAATGAACATTGGATGCCATGACAAGGTTTGAGTAATCAAGAATCTTACGATGCATGTCAAAGTCCTAAAATAGCCAATGTTTAACACCCTTATGTGGGTACCTTCTAAGCCACATTCCAATAACAACAACTGAGCCTGTAGAGTATTCAATTTTTTCTTGATCTATAACTGGGGAATCCAATTTATTTTTGGCCTCAACACAAGGACACAAGTAATAGTTTGTTCCCTCTTCATTCTTTTCATGTGTAATAACTACATAAACATGCCTTGCATTGATATGTGCAACAAATCGTTTGAAATTAGTCAACATTACGAATACACTACAAAGTAAGATAACAATATGGAATTTCAAAAACTAAGCAAGTAGATATATCACCTGGTTGAACTAGATCTGATACATGGTCAAAGTTGATCAATGATTCCATCTGTGTTAGCTCCAATACAGTCAGAGGGTGATACATGTGAAGTGGGCTAAGATAACTTCTCAACCATTTGTCAAACCACTCCACTGACTCACAATCATTTTAGTCTTGCATTGTACATGAAGAACAAAAGCATGCCATCTTCAATGTATTGATACTCCATGAACCTGCATTTGAGCTAAGGAAAGAGTGTAGCTCACTTGATCCTATTAGTGTACAACAATCCTCATATGGTGCAATGTTAGTATCATCCATCAACCAAAAAAATCTATGAACTAAAGATGTACCTTCATTACCTGGACCCATCAAAGCATTACACCATTCGACGATTGATCTTGCATCTATCAAATTTGCACTGTCTTTATACTTTAACTCTTCTTGTGCTAATGCTCTTTTCATGCATGCTCTTGCACCATTATGCTCCCCCTTTCCATGCCCGACCTCTCAAAATTTCCACATATGTTGAACACCTGTAATGACATGCATCCTACACAACTAGTAGAACATGCACAATTTCTTGAACTGGGTTGCACAATTATCCGACCATATTATATGCCGACCGTATGCTATGCCCTCCGAGTGAAACCATTGTAGAACATTTAGAAGCAACCTTGCATGAACTTTGGAGAATATGTGCGATCATCACTAATGTAAAAGTGGTACTCCCTCAATACCTTCCTTTGGTCCTCTGTACTATCATATGCATGAATGAATGCTATGTGCACAAATATTGAAACCTATGTGGAGTTGTAATACTATGACTGCACCTCACGTTGTTGATGTAGAGTGTAGTTCTCCATAAATTCTATTGGGAAATTATGCCTCAACTTTCTATCTTGTTTCTTCTTGGACTTAGGCATTTTCTTCCTGATTCTTCCATTTATCGCTTTACTGCGGCGGTCTAGCTTGGTCTTGGTGGTACCATGGTGTCTATCTAGCAGTTATCACCTTACCGTGCATGGTGAGTTCACTCAACGTGGTGGCATGGTAAGGCCGTTTGCAACCTGCGCTGGTGGTTACCACCTTACCATGCGCAGTGAGTTCTCTCACCATGGTGGTGTGGTAAGGCTGCCAACGGCTTGGCTCAATAGTTATCGCCATACCACAGGTGGTGGTCCCTCTCACCATGGTGTCTGCAGTGAGACCGCCAACGATGGGCTCGATGGTTACCACCATACCACAGGCGGTGGTTCCTCTCACCGCGGTATTCGTGGTGAGACCAGCAATGGTCAACCTAGCGGTTACTGCCCTACTACTGCACCATAGTAAGGCATGGTTGACTCGGGGGTAGTGCGGGATGGCTGAGGGTGAGCTCGGGTGAGCTCACTGCCATACCGTGAGGCAACTCGGATGTGGCGTGGTAGTGCAGTGGAGTCAAGGTGTGAGCTCGGATGGTCTTACCACCATACCATGAGGTGAGTCGGATGGGGCAGCAGCAACACAAGGAAGATGATGGTGAGCTTGGGTGAGCTCATCGTTGTACCGCGGTTGGGTCAAAAGAGCTTGATGGTTGCGTGGTAAGAGCTTGGATGATCTCGAAACTCAGTTGACTGAGTTGGATAGGTTTGACTGACTGCTAGAAGCAGCGAACAAATTGTTTGGTGACACATGGCAATTTCTTTGAGATCTCATTGGCCGAATGGTTATTTTCCGATGTGTAATTGAGCTGCATTATTAAATGGAGGTGGACGGTCATGTCTGAGACTGATTTAATGTTGCGTGGCTTGATGCTTGCTGATTATGTGGTGCACGTTATCAGGGAATGGTTGAAGCTTGTAGGTAGGATAATTTATTATCCTGATGACTATTGCTGGCATGGATGGGTTGAACAGGTAAGCACACGGTATAAGAATTCTTATGTGCAATTCGATCAAGATGATGAGCGATTAGAGAGCGGCTGAGAGTGTTCGACCAGTCTTGACTGTGAACACTTAGTTTCTCATTTCTGATCGATGTGAACCTGTGCTGCCTTGAGGCTAGGATGGTTGCAAGGCTGGCTAAGAGTGCTTTGTGAGGAGCTGAAGGGAATCTACATAGTATGTCATTGAGGACATTATATCTATGTGATGTTTTTATTCTGTTGTTGCTTGTAATCTCTAGATGAACAAGATGTAAACTCTTGAATAGCATAGCTCTATGTTTGTATTGTAACTGATGTTACTAAATAATACAAAGTGAGCTGAGTGTTTTGGAGGGTGGGGTTTTTTACCTGAAAAGGTTTTCCCCATGTAAATCTATGGTTCATATGCTTGTCTTTCATGGTTGCCTGATTATGTATCTTGAATCTATGCTTATGTTGAATCTGTTATAAGTTTTGTATTTACTTCTCTCAGAGGATCAATGGGGGATTTACTATGCTTGTTTCTGCTTTATGGTATAGTTGTTTGTGTCTTTGAAGTGATAAAAATGAAAATCACTAAGGCACTATTGTCTTAGATGTTGATATATGATGAAATAATCGATTTCGTATCCCCAACAAGTGGTATCAGAGCTGGTTAAAGGAGGTTAAGGCTTGATGATACCAACAAGTGGTGTCAAAGCCTTCTCCTAGTTATTGAAGTTCTGGGTATTTCTCCTGTGGTGATTTCTTAGTCTGGAAAGCTTGAGGAAATATGGAGGAATCGGTTGGTGATTGATCCTTCGATGAGTGGAATTTCATGCTTCTTTGATTCAACACGTAGGTTTGAAAGACGTTGGAGATGACTGGAGTTGATCATATTGTTGCAATATGGTATGAGGCTCATGTCTCATAGCAAATGTTCTTGGTGAAAAGGGCATGAGGTATACTTATGGTTGTGTTGTAGCAGAGCATGGTGTTCATATTGGGTGTCTATGTGAGAGGCTCCCTAGCGATATGGATTTTCTTGTGCTGATGTTCAACCATGGAGTATTTAGCTTGTATTGGGTGATTTGACTTAGCACTGAAGACATTCTCTCTGTTTCTTTGATTGCTTGGAGGCTATGAAGTTGGTCTGCAACTTCTGAATAGCCGGGCTCTCTCATATGCTTGTGCATGACTATGGTTTATGGAACCGGTTTGAAATGGACTTGCTATTCTTGCTTACCTGTTTCTTGCACTCGCATGGTTCAAATTCATGTCTTTGGCTTTGGAGGTTTTCTGTAGATTTTCCTAAAAAGTCTATCATGCATATTCATGTTTCTTTTCATTGTTTTGGTTAACCGTGATGGTTGTGTGTAGACTCTTGAGTCGTGTAGATGAGTAGTGAATATGGAGATGCATGGGTGTTTTATAAACACGGTGGTTTTGTAGGTTTTTGCATGGTCAAGTAAAACTTGTGGTTTGTGGAGCTGCTGCTCTGCTATTGTCTAGACCTTGGCTCTTAGGGTGTGACTAGATGAGATAGTTGCAGTTCGACATGGTCTTGAGGAGTTGTGATGTCTTCTCTGCATGGGAGTGTTGGTATGAGTTTCTCTTTTAGCATTCTTGTGGTATGTTTGCTAGTTTTCTAGACTATGGTGCTTGAGTTGTGGACATCATTGGAAAATCAGATCTATTTTTGATTTGGTGTTTGAGTCATGTTGTCTACGTGGGTTGTTCTCTTTGATTATCTCAGTTTTGCAGTTTCAAGTGTGATGATAGATTTGCAGTGTTTTTCATTGAAGTGGATCTACGAGTTGTGCATCTTTGTGGGTTGTCTTTACCTACATGTTTTTTGTGAGTCAAATCAGAAGTGGACTATCATTATCCATGAGATTTCTTCTGTGTTGGTGCAGATCTGTTAGCTCTTGTTTGTGGTCACTTGTGCATTGGCGTGGTTATTTTGAGATAAGAGGATGGAAAACATTTGAGTACCTAAATAGTTAGTGACAGGGACCTGTAGCATGTGAATCACGATGTCATGGAGAGCTTGATACATTGGCTAGTGTAATATTTTGACAATGATGGGGTGGTTGGTCATGGTGCTTGGAAAGCTCGATGTCACAGTTCAGTGGGAGCTTTAGCAGTGACTATGGATTCATCACTTGGTGGTGAATGATCTTCTTTGGTGTTGTAGATGCTTCTTGAGGACTCTTAGATCCTGTTGCTATAGAAGAGTTCTTTCACATCTGCATGGTCACTATTTGAATATGTGCAGCATCTTGGAGCCATGGAGGATAATGGTTGTTTTTGGCTGAGATGTTGGTAGTGCTTGACAGGTGATGTTGGTTTAGAGTTTGTTTGCTTTATATCATGGTATACTCTTGCTTGTGCATTAGAGTTTTGGCATGTTGTTTTTCTCTTGAGACCATGGCTTGTTCACTTGAAGCATGGTATCTCCTAATGCAGATGTGTAGTTCATGATTTCATGATAAGTTCCTGTCCTAGGTTTTGGAGCTTTGACAGTGGTCTGTGGTTTCTCTTTGTTTTGAGTACATTGGTCATATGCTGGAGGATTTCATATTTATTGCAGTTATGCAGTTTGGAGTTAGCATGAGATGATAGGTTGTTGGTGCTCATGGATGCATGGAGAATAAGGTGAGGTTGGAATTCTTTTGAGAATGTTGCTGTTACAGCTGAAAGTCCGAGTAGCCTGCACCTTGGTTGAACGTGAGTTCAACAAAGACCATGAAGGAAATTGCTCTTGGGTAAGTCACGGTGACTTGTATATCTTGGAGGAGCATCTTTTATTTTCTTCTTGGTCTACTCAGCAGTAAAGTTTATTTGAAAGGTATTCACCCATTATATCTTTCAGATGTGTGTTATGCTTGCTTTCATGATATGAATCTTGAGTTGTTTTGAGATTCTGGAGGATTTATAATGAAAGGTGGACAATGTTGTGTATCTCCTTATGCTTTTGAGGACTGATAGGAGATGGTCATATGGGTTAGTTTGATCTTGTTTGAGGTGCTTACATCCATGGAACTGTTGGGTGTTGATATGAATTTTCCCTTTGGGATGTGAAGAAGATCATTCTTGTCATAGCTGGCATTTAGAATTGATTGTAGGAGGATGCTACATGTTTTGATTTGCAGTTTCTCTCTAATCTGGTTTTCTCTTCCTAAATGTTCTCGACTTTAGATATGAAATTCCTTTATGGAGCCGAGTTGGTCACAGTTTGTGGTCATGTGTTATCACTTAGGTGATGACACAAAGGTTCTTGTGACTCTTTCTTCAGTCAGATATGGAGGATTTTGGAAGAACTATGGAAGATAGTTGAGAGAAAAGTTTCTTCCAGCAGGTGGTTGTAGGTGGTGCAGATTAGTGTGGTTGTTCCTTGGAACTACATGGTTCATCATTTATTTGTGCAGGTGATTGGTGGACTTGGTATGCCTGGATCACTTGAAATGGTGCTTTGGTTGCATTCATTTAGACAATACCCTTATAGTGGGAGTACCTAGACGTGTTTGGTCTTTTTTGACCGGTTGACACATGGTGCTTGTTTTTGGCTATTGATGGGTGGTTATGTGATGGCGTGAGTTTATTGATGCTCATATCTTTGAGGTATGGGTGATTGGATGGTTTTAGCATGAGATGTGGGTGTTGGTTTTCAATCACATGGGTTTGATCAATTGGATGAGGGTAGTCAGTTTTGTGGTTGCTATTCTAGGTGATGGTTTCTTGTTCTAGAGAATGGTTTATGTGTTCGTGTTGTGCTTTGCTACTGTTGTTTTGATGCATTTGCCACTTGAAGGATCAGATGCTTGCGTTTCTAAGACTGGTTCTTTTTTTCCTTCGCATGTTCCTATGTTTGGAGTTGTTGCCTAAGATGGTGGACATTTTTGATGTCATTGCAGGGGTCTTGGTTGGAGCATGGAAGCTTGGTGTTGGTCCTTGTTCGGGTGTTTGGAGGAAGCCTGTAATTCTTCAGTAAGTGGGAGATTGTTGGGGAAATTATGTCTCAACTTTCTTGCTAGTTTCTTCTTGGACTTAGGCATTTTCTTCATGATTCTGCCCTTTACCGCTTTACCATGATGGTTTGGATTGCTCTTGGTGGTACCGCAGTGTTTGTCTGGTGGTTACTGCCTTACCACGTGCGGTGAGTTCACTCACCATGGTGGCGCAGTAAGGCCGCCTATAGCCTGAACTGGCGGTTACCACCTTACCACGAGCGGTGAGTTCTCTCACCGTGGTGGCACGGTAAGGCCGCCTATGGCCTGGCTCAGTGGTTACCACCATACCACAGGCGGTGGTCTCTCTCACCGTGGTGAGACCACCAGTGGTGGGCTCAGTGGTTATAGCCATACCGCAAGCGGTGGTTCCTCTCACCACGGTGAGACCACTAGTGGTCACCGTGGTGGTTACCACCCTACTTCGGGGTGGCCTGGTGGACCCCGCAGTAGTGCGGTGTGATCGCCAGCGGTTTACCTGGTGAATACTGCTGCATCGCAGTAAGGCATGGTTGAATTGGTGGTAACGCATGATGGCTGAGGGTGAGCTTGGGCGAGCTCACCACCATACTGTGAGCCAACTCGGATAGGGGCGTAGTAGTACGATGGAGTCAAGGTGCGAGCTTGAATGGCCTTACCACCATACCACGAGGCGAGTCAGATGGGGCAGCGGTAGCGCAGGGAAGATGAGGGTGAGCTCGAGGAAGCTCATCACTGTACCATAGCTGGGTCAAAGGAGCTCGACGATTGCACGGTAAGAGCTCAGATGACCTCGAAACTCAATTGACCGAGTTGGATAGGTTTGATCGACTGTCAAAAGCAACAAACGAATTGTTTGGTGACACGTGGAAAGTTCTTTGAGATCTCATTAGCCGAATGGTTATTTTTTGATGTGCGATTGAGCTGCATTATTAAATGAAGGTTGATGGTCAAGTATGAGACTGATTTAATGATGCGTGGCTCGATGCTTACTGATTATGCGATGCACGTTACCAGGGAATGGTTGAAGCTTGCAGGTAGGATAATTTATTATCTTGATGACTATTTGCTAGCAGTGATGGGCTGAATAGGTTAGCACACGGTATAAGAATTCTTGTTTGCAGTTCGATCAGGACGATGAGCGATTAGAAAGAGGTTGAGAGTGTTCGACCAGTCTTGACTGTGAACACTTGTTTTCTCATTGCTGATCGATGTGAACCTATGCTGCCTTGAGGCTGGGATGGTTGCAAGGCTAGCTAAGAGTGCTTTGTGAGGAGCTGAAGAGAATCTACATAGTATGTCATTGAGGACATTGTATCTATGTGATTTTTTTGTTCTATTGTTGCATGTATTCTCCAGATGAACAAGATGTAAACTCCTGAAGAGCATAGCTCTATGTTTGTATTGTAACCGATGTTATTGAATAATACAAAGTGAGCTGAGTGTTTTGGAGGGTGGGGTTTTTTACCTGAAAAGGTTTTCCCCACTTAAATCTGTGTGTTCATATGCTTGTATTTTATGGTTGTCTGATTCTGTATCTTGAATCTATGCTTGTGTTGAATCTATTATAATTTTTGCATTTAATTCTCTCAGAGGATCAATGGGGGATTTACTGTGCCTATTTCCACTTTAGGGTATAGTTGTTTGTGTCTTTGAAGTGATAAAAATGAAAATCACTAAGGCAATTATGTCTTAGATGCTGATCTATGATGACAAAACCGATCTTGTATCCCCAACATATTCAACCACTGATACTATGCTACCAACTAGAAAGGTGTCCTTGCATAGCTTGAATTGCGTGTCCAACCATCAGGCTCTATGGGTATGCATTGCATACTCAAATAGTATATTGTCACAGAACATGGACATAAAATGATACAATGGAATCTTCTCAATAACCAAATCACACCTTTTTTCTTGAGACCCATCTTTTGTAGCATATTCCACTGTTTTATACTTCCCAAAATCTACTAGTTTTTGTCCCACCTCATTTGTGTTTTCCATATGTTGACATACTGGCATACGTTGGAAGCCACCACGATGCTCACATGAACCATCCAAGCAAGCTATCTTGTAGAATATCTGGCTATCCTCTATTTCACATAATTTTTTTGATATTAACTCTCTTGAATATTTTTGTGGGGCTTCTATGCCACAATCCTACAAAACATCGTTAGTATGCAAATCTAAACATATAGAACGATAAACATCATAATGGTTAGAGAATTCAATATGTAGTCTACAACAACAAGTAGTGCATGTGTGATTTATCTTGACATAAAAATGTTTAATCATTTTAAAAAATATTTGACAAATACTAATTTGAGGATAATCATTTTGAAATTTATGAAAAAATTGGGTTTGAGTCATATCTATAAAATGCTTTGGGTTTGGCTCATGGTTTCAACTACCAATTCTCCTTCTTACCACATCCCTTTGATTCAGAGATGGCCTTGTGTTATTCTTCCAATACTCTTCAATTAGTGTTGTCAAGGCTTCAAAAACTTCTTTATCTTTTTGTGGCAGTCTCCCCAAGAATGCCCATAATTCATTTGAATTGGTGCCCTCAATTATTTTCCACCTTTGAATGGCTCTTGATAAAGTTTTTTCACTAATTCTCATTTGTTCACTTGTCTTTTTAATGAGATGAGCTCTCTTTGTTTGACAACTTACCAAAGTCGACGTAATGACATGTTGGGTGACATTACTATCCTTTGAGCGTGAGGTCCTACCCACACTCTCATAAGCATCCATTAGATTATTCACAATAGTGTTTTCACTTGATGCATTCGATGTTCTCAACCCAAGAGTCTTCATGATGTTTCTATACTTTACACCCCACATCATTTCAACAAATAGTTGACATCTTGTGGTCTCATTTAGCCTTTCAAAGAAAAATTTCCAAATCTTATCATAATATCTTCTACAAGTGCGTGTTGAAATATTACCTTGCATGTGCTACAAAATATCCTCATCAATATTAATCAAATACTTTGGCTTTCTACGCAATATTCTTGGTGGTGTTCTCCTAGCTACATACATCTCAACATTAGGAATTTCATCAATATTTAATTGAGGTGGGCTAGATTGTGTACCTTCGATCGAGGGTGGAGTAGAAGACATACCTTGACATTCATGTGGGGATGATGGCACACCTTCTTCATCAAATCCGAGTGATGATGTACTCTCCACTTGAGATGCATTGGATGGTGTCCAAAAATATTCACTTGCAGTAGATGGTGTCCCTCCATATTCACTTGTGGTAGATGGTGTGCCTCCATATTCACTTATGGTAGATGGTGTCCCTCCATATTCACTTGCGGTAGATGGTGTTCCTCCATGTTCACTTGTGCTTAATGGTGTCCCTTCATATTCACTTTCTATAGAGGGTGTGTCTCCAACTATGGTATCCAAATCTATCTTACCACGTTGCTTTCGCATTCATGCCTTTTGTGCTCCCAATTCCTTTTCTCTTTTTGATGGTTGAGGTTCCTCTTCAATTGGCTTGTTTTCATCAATCGTTTCCAATTTCTTCTTTTCCTGATATGCCGCCACTCTATCTCTCTCCTTTTGTTTGAAGGTTTCATACTCTTCATCTGTTAGTTTCTTCCTTGTTCGTTTCTTCAACATGGTGGATAATTTTACCTGTAGCATGGTAATGAGACAAATATTATTTCCTCAAAAATGTATCCATTCAAATAAATCAAAATATATGTCATTCAAGGCTTCATAAAGAATACTTACAATCATCCTATACAAGAGTATTTCTAGCATAGACAAAGGTCACATGATTTTTTTCAATAGAGTGCCTTAAAGAGATGTGGTAATGTGGCATGCCATGATTGCAAGATAGGCTCAAAATGGAAGCATGGACAAGCCATGTGGTATGCACATCCATAATAAAGGATTGATAAATGATGTTTTATTTTACTTCCTTAGAACTTATGTCATATATATGTGTATACAAAATGTGGAAGCATACATGGTGTAGGAGCACCATTGAATGTAAATTGGCCCACTGCACTCATTGTGATTACTTTAATTGGTGGAATGGGTCTACATCATCAATAAATAGGTGAGGGAATTTTTTTTGTGTGTAAGGGAGGTCTAAAAGGGTGTTGGGCATGAAGCCCTAGAGTGAAATTTTGAGTTTTCCATGAGATTTCGAGTGGTTTTGATATGCTAAAGTGTGTTTTGTGTTGGGGCAGCATGGTTTCTTGTTCAATTGAGTTTGTGCAGGCCATTTTAGACCTGTTTGAAGTATTCATAAGATTGTATGATGGTTGGATGAGTGTTTTTCAATAAACCCCTAGTTTCTTGGGTAAAAAGGAGGTTTTTGTGATTTGACACCTTGGTGAGTGATTTTCTGAAAAAAAATGGTGGAATCCTTGGTTTGATAACATATATACTACTACCCAATGTAGTTTGGTATTTTGGAAAAGGATTTAAGATAAGGTCCTTTGTAAAAGAGGCCTATTTGGTGTAGAAATCCAGTTTTGATGAAGTTGTAACAAAGAAGCCTATTGTGGCTTGTTGATATATTATTGTGTGCCCTGTTGGGACTTTATGAAGGGTCAGGTCTTGATCTGAGAAGACCTTCTCTAAAATATATACTTGGTTGAGTGAGTTAGCTATGCTACAAGGATGACTATTGAATTGGTGAAAGTGAAGAATTTTATGAATTGTTAATTATGAATTATTATTGTTGGTTGATTTTGTGTTGAGTTGTGTTATAGGACCTCCCCTGATTGCATCAATAGACAAGTTAAGTCAATTTTTAAATAAAAAAATGCCTCAAAGAGATGTGGTTTTGGTGCACTAGGGGGTTTGAGAGTCTAAGAAGGCTCATTATGACTACTGCATGATCTAGGCTTTGTAGTTCAATGGAGTAGGTTAGTTTAGGCTATGTACCTTTTGTGCATGTTGTTTTGTGTAGGGGAAAACACAAATCCATCATTTGGTTGTTGTCCTCTCAAGAAATACAAAGTTTTCCAATGAAAATGGATGGTTACAAGTTGGTGATTGAAGAAAGAGCATTCAATGAGACTGTAAGTTTGTTCATAAAGCATGGGTAAACATTTCTAAATTTGTTTCAAGCAGTGGTAGAGCATGTGAAGTTTTGGAGTATGCTTTTCTAATAAACCCTCATTTGGAAAGCTTGTTTGGGAGCATAAAGTAAGGGTTTTGTTGAACAACATTTATTTGAGCCTTTCCATTCCAAAAATTGGTTGAATCTAGTGTTTTTTGACTTGGCTAAAGATTGTTTGGAGTTATTAGGTATTTTAGTGGTGATTTTAGGATACTTCATTTGTAAATTTGGCCTAATTTGAGGCTTATTCTAGCATTCAATCAAGTTTTTTGATGTTTGTTTCAAAAAAATTTAACTGGCATTAAGGTATGTCAATGTATGTCAAAATGGGATTTAGATTGTGCCTTTAGGTTTTAAAGATACAAAATGACTAAAGATGGATCACCTGATTTAAGGGATTGGTGACCTTCTTGTAATATGGTGGATAGTTTGCTACAAGGAGTGAATATGATAAAATAGTGAAAAGGTTGATTTTTTATGTTTGGAATCTATTTAAAAGATGTTGGAAAATATGTCTCAATGCTTGGTGGAAGTTAGAAAGGCTAACTTGTGGAATTTGTTGTTTTGAGCAAAGTTGACTTCTTGTGCAAAATGATGTTATAATTGCAAGAATTAGAAATCCTGATGGATCAATGGTTTTTGAATGTGTATTTGGTTTATTTCAACCAATAACATGTTGATTACAGTGTCTTGGATGTCTTGATAAAGTTTGGTAGCAAGAATCCATGATTTGTTGTTATTTTTCCATGTAAGTTGCATTGAAGAGTGAATTAGTGAATCATGAAGGAATTGAATGGTTCTGTGTTTCTAATTAGGTTTATGCTATGTTACAATGAATTTTATAATGGTTAATATATTTTTGAGTCTGACAAAGAGTTGGAGCCAAGTGAAACTGAAGGATTTTGATGAGAATATGACTGAGTTTGTTGGTTGATCTTCTCCAATTTAAGTTAGGGTCCGAAGTACCCTTGATGATTTGTGGATCTTGGTAGATGCTCTACATCAGATTTAAAAATGTATTTGGCAAGTGTATATAATTGTGTAATTTAAAATGTGCATTAACAACCTAAGGTTATAATGACAAACAAACAATAATCAACATGGAATATGAAAAATAGCAAAAATGAAAGCAAGCCATAATAGAATGAAAGAAAATGTGTAAAGAATTCACATACCTAAAAAAAAAAAGCTTCAAATGGATGAGTTCAACCCAATTATATAGCCTTTGATTCTTCTTTCTTCAAACTCCTCAACAATTTGACTTTTTCAAAAGCTTGTTCCCCTCCAAACTTCAATTATATATCACTTTTGAATGGAATTCAGACTTGAATTGATATTATATGCCTTTCAATGTGAAAAATATGCTATTTCATACAAAGGTGGTGGAATGTGAAAAACATGCATGCACACTTCACAACATCATAACAAAGCATCTTTTTGTTATCGCATGTGCAAAACCAGGAGAATATGTAGAATGTGGGCCTTGAGATCATGGGTATATTGATTTTTTTTTACCATTTTTAGTGCAAGACAAAACACGCTCATGTTATAATGCGCTCACATTATAATGCGAGGGTGTTATTTCTTGCTAAAATGACCATATATGTATTTCTTCAAAATGCGCTCGCATTATGTGAAAGATGATTTTATTAATAGATTTTTTTTCTCTCTCTTTGTTTATACCCTCTACCCTAATTATATATCTCTCCATGTACCCTTATAGTAGAGGAGATAAAGGTGAGTGCGTGTATGTGTGTGTGTGAGAGAGAGAGAGAGGTAGAGGGAGGGAGAGGAGATATATATAGTAGAGAGGGAGGGGGGTTGAGGGTTTTAGGGCTTAGGGTTAAGGGTAGAGGGTTAAGGGTTTACAATTTAAGGGTAGAGGGTTTAGGGTTGAGAGAGAGAGTGGGAGAGAGGGAGAGAAAGAAGAGAGAGAGAGTGGGAGATATGGAGATAGAGAGAAAGGGAGAGAGGGGGGGAGAAAAGAGAGAGTGGGAGGGAGAGGGAGAGTGGGAGAGAGTGAGAGAGGGGAGAAAGAGGGAGAGAGAGGGAGAGATGGAGGGAGATGGAGAGTGAGAGAAAGAGAGAGTGGGAGTGATTGAACAATGAGAGAGAGACCTAAGAGAGGGAGAGGGGGTAGGAGGGAAAGATTTGGGAGAGAGAGGAGTGGGAGAGAGATAGAGGGTAGAGGGTTAAGGGTTTATGGGTTAAGGGTAGAGGGTGTAGGGTTGAGAGATAGAGTGGGATAAAGAGAGAGTGAGATAGAGGGAGAGAGAGAGAATGGGAGATATGGAGATAGAGAGGGAGAGAGATGGGGAGAGTGGGAGAAAGTGAGAGTGGGAGAGAGTGGGAGGGTGGGAGAGTGGGAGAGAGGGAGAGTGGGAGGGAGAGGGAGAGTGGGAGAGAGAAAGAGAGGGGAGAAAGAGGGAGAGAGGGGGAGAAAGAGGGAGATGAGGTAGGAGTGAGAGATTTGAGAGAGAGGGGGAGTGGGGGAGAGGTAGAGGGTACAAGGTTAAGAGTTAAGGGTTTAAAGGGTTAAGGTTTAAGGATAGAGGGGAGAGAGATAGGAGTGAGTGAGAGAGAGAGAGACCTAAGAGAGAGAGAGAGGGTAGGAGGGAAAGTATCAACCCTTAAACCCTCTACCCTCTACCCTATAAAAACTTAAACACTCAACCCTAAAACCTCAACCCTAAACACTCAACCCTTTAACCTTCAACCCATATACCATCTTAATCCCTCAAACGTCAACACTTAAACCCTAATCCCTCAACCCCTATACCCTCTTAATCCCTCAAACCTTAACCCTCAACCCTTAAATCCTAATCCCTCAACCCCTATACCGTCATAATCCCTCAACCCTCAAATCCTCAACTCTAAAACCATAATCCCTCAACCCCTATACCCTCTTAATCCCTCAACCCTTAATGCTCAATCCTTAAACCCTAATACCTCAACCCCTCAACCCTCTTAATCCATCAACCCTTAAACTCTAATCCCTCAATCCATATACCCTCTTAACCTCAACCCCTATACCCTCTTAATCCATCAACCCTCAACCCTCAACCCTCAAACCTTAAATCCTAATCCCTCAACCCCTATACCCTCTAAATCCCTCAAACCTCAACCCTTACACCATCTTAATCCCTAAACCCTCAACCCTAAACCCTTAAACCCTAATCCCACAACCCCTATACCATCTTAATCCCTCAACCCTCAACCCTCAACCCTTAAACCCTAATCCCTCAACCCCTATACCCTCTTAATCCCTCAACCCTCAACCCTCAACCC
>CM021108.1:269385592-269395687 GCA_007115665.2 Sequoiadendron giganteum
TTATAGTGGGAGTACCTAGACGTGTTTGGTCTTTTTTGACCGGTTGACACATGGTGCTTGTTTTTGGCTATTGATGGGTGGTTATGTGATGGCGTGAGTTTATTGATGCTCATATCTTTGAGGTATGGGTGATTGGATGGTTTTAGCATGAGATGTGGGTGTTGGTTTTCAATCACATGGGTTTGATCAATTGGATGAGGGTAGTCAGTTTTGTGGTTGCTATTCTAGGTGATGGTTTCTTGTTCTAGAGAATGGTTTATGTGTTCGTGTTGTGCTTTGCTACTGTTGTTTTGATGCATTTGCCACTTGAAGGATCAGATGCTTGCGTTTCTAAGACTGGTTCTTTTTTTCCTTCGCATGTTCCTATGTTTGGAGTTGTTGCCTAAGATGGTGGACATTTTTGATGTCATTGCAGGGGTCTTGGTTGGAGCATGGAAGCTTGGTGTTGGTCCTTGTTCGGGTGTTTGGAGGAAGCCTGTAATTCTTCAGTAAGTGGGAGATTGTTGGGGAAATTATGTCTCAACTTTCTTGCTAGTTTCTTCTTGGACTTAGGCATTTTCTTCATGATTCTGCCCTTTACCGCTTTACCATGATGGTTTGGATTGCTCTTGGTGGTACCGCAGTGTTTGTCTGGTGGTTACTGCCTTACCACGTGCGGTGAGTTCACTCACCATGGTGGCGCAGTAAGGCCGCCTATAGCCTGAACTGGCGGTTACCACCTTACCACGAGCGGTGAGTTCTCTCACCGTGGTGGCACGGTAAGGCCGCCTATGGCCTGGCTCAGTGGTTACCACCATACCACAGGCGGTGGTCTCTCTCACCGTGGTGAGACCACCAGTGGTGGGCTCAGTGGTTATAGCCATACCGCAAGCGGTGGTTCCTCTCACCACGGTGAGACCACTAGTGGTCACCGTGGTGGTTACCACCCTACTTCGGGGTGGCCTGGTGGACCCCGCAGTAGTGCGGTGTGATCGCCAGCGGTTTACCTGGTGAATACTGCTGCATCGCAGTAAGGCATGGTTGAATTGGTGGTAACGCATGATGGCTGAGGGTGAGCTTGGGCGAGCTCACCACCATACTGTGAGCCAACTCGGATAGGGGCGTAGTAGTACGATGGAGTCAAGGTGCGAGCTTGAATGGCCTTACCACCATACCACGAGGCGAGTCAGATGGGGCAGCGGTAGCGCAGGGAAGATGAGGGTGAGCTCGAGGAAGCTCATCACTGTACCATAGCTGGGTCAAAGGAGCTCGACGATTGCACGGTAAGAGCTCAGATGACCTCGAAACTCAATTGACCGAGTTGGATAGGTTTGATCGACTGTCAAAAGCAACAAACGAATTGTTTGGTGACACGTGGAAAGTTCTTTGAGATCTCATTAGCCGAATGGTTATTTTTTGATGTGCGATTGAGCTGCATTATTAAATGAAGGTTGATGGTCAAGTATGAGACTGATTTAATGATGCGTGGCTCGATGCTTACTGATTATGCGATGCACGTTACCAGGGAATGGTTGAAGCTTGCAGGTAGGATAATTTATTATCTTGATGACTATTTGCTAGCAGTGATGGGCTGAATAGGTTAGCACACGGTATAAGAATTCTTGTTTGCAGTTCGATCAGGACGATGAGCGATTAGAAAGAGGTTGAGAGTGTTCGACCAGTCTTGACTGTGAACACTTGTTTTCTCATTGCTGATCGATGTGAACCTATGCTGCCTTGAGGCTGGGATGGTTGCAAGGCTAGCTAAGAGTGCTTTGTGAGGAGCTGAAGAGAATCTACATAGTATGTCATTGAGGACATTGTATCTATGTGATTTTTTTGTTCTATTGTTGCATGTATTCTCCAGATGAACAAGATGTAAACTCCTGAAGAGCATAGCTCTATGTTTGTATTGTAACCGATGTTATTGAATAATACAAAGTGAGCTGAGTGTTTTGGAGGGTGGGGTTTTTTACCTGAAAAGGTTTTCCCCACTTAAATCTGTGTGTTCATATGCTTGTATTTTATGGTTGTCTGATTCTGTATCTTGAATCTATGCTTGTGTTGAATCTATTATAATTTTTGCATTTAATTCTCTCAGAGGATCAATGGGGGATTTACTGTGCCTATTTCCACTTTAGGGTATAGTTGTTTGTGTCTTTGAAGTGATAAAAATGAAAATCACTAAGGCAATTATGTCTTAGATGCTGATCTATGATGACAAAACCGATCTTGTATCCCCAACATATTCAACCACTGATACTATGCTACCAACTAGAAAGGTGTCCTTGCATAGCTTGAATTGCGTGTCCAACCATCAGGCTCTATGGGTATGCATTGCATACTCAAATAGTATATTGTCACAGAACATGGACATAAAATGATACAATGGAATCTTCTCAATAACCAAATCACACCTTTTTTCTTGAGACCCATCTTTTGTAGCATATTCCACTGTTTTATACTTCCCAAAATCTACTAGTTTTTGTCCCACCTCATTTGTGTTTTCCATATGTTGACATACTGGCATACGTTGGAAGCCACCACGATGCTCACATGAACCATCCAAGCAAGCTATCTTGTAGAATATCTGGCTATCCTCTATTTCACATAATTTTTTTGATATTAACTCTCTTGAATATTTTTGTGGGGCTTCTATGCCACAATCCTACAAAACATCGTTAGTATGCAAATCTAAACATATAGAACGATAAACATCATAATGGTTAGAGAATTCAATATGTAGTCTACAACAACAAGTAGTGCATGTGTGATTTATCTTGACATAAAAATGTTTAATCATTTTAAAAAATATTTGACAAATACTAATTTGAGGATAATCATTTTGAAATTTATGAAAAAATTGGGTTTGAGTCATATCTATAAAATGCTTTGGGTTTGGCTCATGGTTTCAACTACCAATTCTCCTTCTTACCACATCCCTTTGATTCAGAGATGGCCTTGTGTTATTCTTCCAATACTCTTCAATTAGTGTTGTCAAGGCTTCAAAAACTTCTTTATCTTTTTGTGGCAGTCTCCCCAAGAATGCCCATAATTCATTTGAATTGGTGCCCTCAATTATTTTCCACCTTTGAATGGCTCTTGATAAAGTTTTTTCACTAATTCTCATTTGTTCACTTGTCTTTTTAATGAGATGAGCTCTCTTTGTTTGACAACTTACCAAAGTCGACGTAATGACATGTTGGGTGACATTACTATCCTTTGAGCGTGAGGTCCTACCCACACTCTCATAAGCATCCATTAGATTATTCACAATAGTGTTTTCACTTGATGCATTCGATGTTCTCAACCCAAGAGTCTTCATGATGTTTCTATACTTTACACCCCACATCATTTCAACAAATAGTTGACATCTTGTGGTCTCATTTAGCCTTTCAAAGAAAAATTTCCAAATCTTATCATAATATCTTCTACAAGTGCGTGTTGAAATATTACCTTGCATGTGCTACAAAATATCCTCATCAATATTAATCAAATACTTTGGCTTTCTACGCAATATTCTTGGTGGTGTTCTCCTAGCTACATACATCTCAACATTAGGAATTTCATCAATATTTAATTGAGGTGGGCTAGATTGTGTACCTTCGATCGAGGGTGGAGTAGAAGACATACCTTGACATTCATGTGGGGATGATGGCACACCTTCTTCATCAAATCCGAGTGATGATGTACTCTCCACTTGAGATGCATTGGATGGTGTCCAAAAATATTCACTTGCAGTAGATGGTGTCCCTCCATATTCACTTGTGGTAGATGGTGTGCCTCCATATTCACTTATGGTAGATGGTGTCCCTCCATATTCACTTGCGGTAGATGGTGTTCCTCCATGTTCACTTGTGCTTAATGGTGTCCCTTCATATTCACTTTCTATAGAGGGTGTGTCTCCAACTATGGTATCCAAATCTATCTTACCACGTTGCTTTCGCATTCATGCCTTTTGTGCTCCCAATTCCTTTTCTCTTTTTGATGGTTGAGGTTCCTCTTCAATTGGCTTGTTTTCATCAATCGTTTCCAATTTCTTCTTTTCCTGATATGCCGCCACTCTATCTCTCTCCTTTTGTTTGAAGGTTTCATACTCTTCATCTGTTAGTTTCTTCCTTGTTCGTTTCTTCAACATGGTGGATAATTTTACCTGTAGCATGGTAATGAGACAAATATTATTTCCTCAAAAATGTATCCATTCAAATAAATCAAAATATATGTCATTCAAGGCTTCATAAAGAATACTTACAATCATCCTATACAAGAGTATTTCTAGCATAGACAAAGGTCACATGATTTTTTTCAATAGAGTGCCTTAAAGAGATGTGGTAATGTGGCATGCCATGATTGCAAGATAGGCTCAAAATGGAAGCATGGACAAGCCATGTGGTATGCACATCCATAATAAAGGATTGATAAATGATGTTTTATTTTACTTCCTTAGAACTTATGTCATATATATGTGTATACAAAATGTGGAAGCATACATGGTGTAGGAGCACCATTGAATGTAAATTGGCCCACTGCACTCATTGTGATTACTTTAATTGGTGGAATGGGTCTACATCATCAATAAATAGGTGAGGGAATTTTTTTTGTGTGTAAGGGAGGTCTAAAAGGGTGTTGGGCATGAAGCCCTAGAGTGAAATTTTGAGTTTTCCATGAGATTTCGAGTGGTTTTGATATGCTAAAGTGTGTTTTGTGTTGGGGCAGCATGGTTTCTTGTTCAATTGAGTTTGTGCAGGCCATTTTAGACCTGTTTGAAGTATTCATAAGATTGTATGATGGTTGGATGAGTGTTTTTCAATAAACCCCTAGTTTCTTGGGTAAAAAGGAGGTTTTTGTGATTTGACACCTTGGTGAGTGATTTTCTGAAAAAAAATGGTGGAATCCTTGGTTTGATAACATATATACTACTACCCAATGTAGTTTGGTATTTTGGAAAAGGATTTAAGATAAGGTCCTTTGTAAAAGAGGCCTATTTGGTGTAGAAATCCAGTTTTGATGAAGTTGTAACAAAGAAGCCTATTGTGGCTTGTTGATATATTATTGTGTGCCCTGTTGGGACTTTATGAAGGGTCAGGTCTTGATCTGAGAAGACCTTCTCTAAAATATATACTTGGTTGAGTGAGTTAGCTATGCTACAAGGATGACTATTGAATTGGTGAAAGTGAAGAATTTTATGAATTGTTAATTATGAATTATTATTGTTGGTTGATTTTGTGTTGAGTTGTGTTATAGGACCTCCCCTGATTGCATCAATAGACAAGTTAAGTCAATTTTTAAATAAAAAAATGCCTCAAAGAGATGTGGTTTTGGTGCACTAGGGGGTTTGAGAGTCTAAGAAGGCTCATTATGACTACTGCATGATCTAGGCTTTGTAGTTCAATGGAGTAGGTTAGTTTAGGCTATGTACCTTTTGTGCATGTTGTTTTGTGTAGGGGAAAACACAAATCCATCATTTGGTTGTTGTCCTCTCAAGAAATACAAAGTTTTCCAATGAAAATGGATGGTTACAAGTTGGTGATTGAAGAAAGAGCATTCAATGAGACTGTAAGTTTGTTCATAAAGCATGGGTAAACATTTCTAAATTTGTTTCAAGCAGTGGTAGAGCATGTGAAGTTTTGGAGTATGCTTTTCTAATAAACCCTCATTTGGAAAGCTTGTTTGGGAGCATAAAGTAAGGGTTTTGTTGAACAACATTTATTTGAGCCTTTCCATTCCAAAAATTGGTTGAATCTAGTGTTTTTTGACTTGGCTAAAGATTGTTTGGAGTTATTAGGTATTTTAGTGGTGATTTTAGGATACTTCATTTGTAAATTTGGCCTAATTTGAGGCTTATTCTAGCATTCAATCAAGTTTTTTGATGTTTGTTTCAAAAAAATTTAACTGGCATTAAGGTATGTCAATGTATGTCAAAATGGGATTTAGATTGTGCCTTTAGGTTTTAAAGATACAAAATGACTAAAGATGGATCACCTGATTTAAGGGATTGGTGACCTTCTTGTAATATGGTGGATAGTTTGCTACAAGGAGTGAATATGATAAAATAGTGAAAAGGTTGATTTTTTATGTTTGGAATCTATTTAAAAGATGTTGGAAAATATGTCTCAATGCTTGGTGGAAGTTAGAAAGGCTAACTTGTGGAATTTGTTGTTTTGAGCAAAGTTGACTTCTTGTGCAAAATGATGTTATAATTGCAAGAATTAGAAATCCTGATGGATCAATGGTTTTTGAATGTGTATTTGGTTTATTTCAACCAATAACATGTTGATTACAGTGTCTTGGATGTCTTGATAAAGTTTGGTAGCAAGAATCCATGATTTGTTGTTATTTTTCCATGTAAGTTGCATTGAAGAGTGAATTAGTGAATCATGAAGGAATTGAATGGTTCTGTGTTTCTAATTAGGTTTATGCTATGTTACAATGAATTTTATAATGGTTAATATATTTTTGAGTCTGACAAAGAGTTGGAGCCAAGTGAAACTGAAGGATTTTGATGAGAATATGACTGAGTTTGTTGGTTGATCTTCTCCAATTTAAGTTAGGGTCCGAAGTACCCTTGATGATTTGTGGATCTTGGTAGATGCTCTACATCAGATTTAAAAATGTATTTGGCAAGTGTATATAATTGTGTAATTTAAAATGTGCATTAACAACCTAAGGTTATAATGACAAACAAACAATAATCAACATGGAATATGAAAAATAGCAAAAATGAAAGCAAGCCATAATAGAATGAAAGAAAATGTGTAAAGAATTCACATACCTAAAAAAAAAAAGCTTCAAATGGATGAGTTCAACCCAATTATATAGCCTTTGATTCTTCTTTCTTCAAACTCCTCAACAATTTGACTTTTTCAAAAGCTTGTTCCCCTCCAAACTTCAATTATATATCACTTTTGAATGGAATTCAGACTTGAATTGATATTATATGCCTTTCAATGTGAAAAATATGCTATTTCATACAAAGGTGGTGGAATGTGAAAAACATGCATGCACACTTCACAACATCATAACAAAGCATCTTTTTGTTATCGCATGTGCAAAACCAGGAGAATATGTAGAATGTGGGCCTTGAGATCATGGGTATATTGATTTTTTTTTACCATTTTTAGTGCAAGACAAAACACGCTCATGTTATAATGCGCTCACATTATAATGCGAGGGTGTTATTTCTTGCTAAAATGACCATATATGTATTTCTTCAAAATGCGCTCGCATTATGTGAAAGATGATTTTATTAATAGATTTTTTTTCTCTCTCTTTGTTTATACCCTCTACCCTAATTATATATCTCTCCATGTACCCTTATAGTAGAGGAGATAAAGGTGAGTGCGTGTATGTGTGTGTGTGAGAGAGAGAGAGAGGTAGAGGGAGGGAGAGGAGATATATATAGTAGAGAGGGAGGGGGGTTGAGGGTTTTAGGGCTTAGGGTTAAGGGTAGAGGGTTAAGGGTTTACAATTTAAGGGTAGAGGGTTTAGGGTTGAGAGAGAGAGTGGGAGAGAGGGAGAGAAAGAAGAGAGAGAGAGTGGGAGATATGGAGATAGAGAGAAAGGGAGAGAGGGGGGAGGGAGAAAGAGAGAGTGGGAAAGAGGGAGAGGGAGGAGAGGGAGAGGGAGAGAGGAGAGGGAGAAAGAGGGAGAGAGAGGGAGAGATGGAGGGAGATGGAGAGTGAGAGAAAGAGAGAGTGGGAGTGATTGAACAATGAGAGAGAGACCTAAGAGAGGGAGAGGGGGTAGGAGGGAAAGATTTGGGAGAGAGAGGAGTGGGAGAGAGATAGAGGGTAGAGGGTTAAGGGTTTATGGGTTAAGGGTAGAGGGTGTAGGGTTGAGAGATAGAGTGGGATAAAGAGAGAGTGAGATAGAGGGAGAGAGAGAGAATGGGAGATATGGAGATAGAGAGGGAGAGAGATGGGGAGAGTGGGAGAAAGTGAGAGTGGGAGAGAGTGGGAGGGTGGGAGAGTGGGAGAGAGGGAGAGTGGGAGGGAGAGGGAGAGTGGGAGAGAGAAAGAGAGGGGAGAAAGAGGGAGAGAGGGGGAGAAAGAGGGAGATGAGGTAGGAGTGAGAGATTTGAGAGAGAGGGGGAGTGGGGGAGAGGTAGAGGGTACAAGGTTAAGAGTTAAGGGTTTAAAGGGTTAAGGTTTAAGGATAGAGGGGAGAGAGATAGGAGTGAGTGAGAGAGAGAGAGACCTAAGAGAGAGAGAGAGGGTAGGAGGGAAAGTATCAACCCTTAAACCCTCTACCCTCTACCCTATAAAAACTTAAACACTCAACCCTAAAACCTCAACCCTAAACACTCAACCCTTTAACCTTCAACCCATATACCATCTTAATCCCTCAAACGTCAACACTTAAACCCTAATCCCTCAACCCCTATACCCTCTTAATCCCTCAAACCTTAACCCTCAACCCTTAAATCCTAATCCCTCAACCCCTATACCGTCATAATCCCTCAACCCTCAAATCCTCAACTCTAAAACCATAATCCCTCAACCCCTATACCCTCTTAATCCCTCAACCCTTAATGCTCAATCCTTAAACCCTAATACCTCAACCCCTCAACCCTCTTAATCCATCAACCCTTAAACTCTAATCCCTCAATCCATATACCCTCTTAACCTCAACCCCTATACCCTCTTAATCCATCAACCCTCAACCCTCAACCCTCAAACCTTAAATCCTAATCCCTCAACCCCTATACCCTCTAAATCCCTCAAACCTCAACCCTTACACCATCTTAATCCCTAAACCCTCAACCCTAAACCCTTAAACCCTAATCCCACAACCCCTATACCATCTTAATCCCTCAACCCTCAACCCTCAACCCTTAAACCCTAATCCCTCAACCCCTATACCCTCTTAATCCCTCAACCCTCAACCCTCAACCCTAATCCCTCAACCTTTATACCCTCTTAATACCTCAACCCTCAACCCTTAAACCCTCATCCCTCAACCCCTATACCCTCTTATTCCCTCAACCCTTAAACCCTAATACCTCAACCCTCAACCCTCAACCCTTAAACCTTAATCCCTCAATGACTCAACCCATATACCCTCTTAATCCTTCAACCCTCAACCCTTAAACCCTAATCCCTCAACCCTTATACCCTCTTAATCCTTAAACCCTCAAACCTCAACCCTTAAACCCTAATCCCTCAACCCTTATACCTTATTAATCCCTCAACCATCAACCCTTAAACCCCAATCCCTCAATCCCTATACCCTCTTAATCCCTCAACCCTCAACCCTTAAACCCTAATCCCTAAACCCTTATACTCTCTTAATTCATCAACCGCCAGCCCTCAACCATTAAAACCTAATCCCTCAACCCTCAACCTTCAACCCTTAAACCCTAATCCATCAACCCCTATACCCTCTTAATCCCTCAACCCTCAACCCTTAAACCCTCTTAGTCCTTCAACCCTCCACCCTCAAACCTTAAACCCTAATCCCTCAACCCCTTTACCCTCTTAATCCCTCAACCCTCAACCCTCAACCCTCAACCCTTAAACCCTAATCCCTCAATCCCTATACCCTCTTAATCCCTCAACCCTCAACCCTCAACCCTTAAAACCTAATCCCTCAACCCATATACCCTCTTAATCCCTCAACCCTCAACCCTAAAACCATAATCCCTCAACCCCTATACCCTCTTAATCCCTCAACCCTCAACCCTCAAACATTAAACCCTTATACCCTCTTTATCCCTTAACCCTCAACCCTCAACCCTTAAAACCTAATCCCTCAACTCCTATACCCTCTTAATCCCTCAACCCTCAACCCTCAAACCTCAACCCTTAAACTCTAATCTCTAAACCCCTATACCCTCTTAATCCCTCAACCCTCAACCTCAACCTCAACCCTTAAACCCCTAACCCTCAACCTCAACCCTAATCCTCAAACCCTTATACCCTCTTAATCCCTTTTTAACCTCAACCTCAACCCTTAAACCCTAATCCTCAACTCCTATACCTCTTAATCCCCAACCTCAACCTCAACCCTAAACCCTAATTCCTCAACCTCTATACCTCTCTTTAATCCTTTCAACTTCTCAATCCTAAACTCCTAATCCTCAACCCATACCTCTTAGTCCTCAACCTCAACCCTCAA
>CM021108.1:270087810-270163536 GCA_007115665.2 Sequoiadendron giganteum
GCAAAAGTCCTAAGCCTCTAACCCTACCTCACCTACTCAATGGTCAACATGACCTTCATTTAAACACACCAAAAATGAAAAAATAGATTGCCTACTAATCCACAAGACAAAGTGTTCCTAGACAACTCCAAGCAACCTATGGGTGCTCCTACACCAGGCCCCATATGCAGAAGGTGATGTATGAGTCCCAAATCACTAAATCTGGGCTATACAATCCAAAATCATTAAGTTATGATTGGTCATTTGATATATTTCAAGATTATCCTTAGAAAGATGCATTAATTAAGGCTTGTGGATGCAAAATAATGCCAATTAAAGAAAAAAGAAGCCCATCCACAAGGCCAATTAAAGCGTAAAGAATCTAAATTAATGAATAAGACCTTGGATAAGAGTGAAAGTGTAAGAAAACACTTCACAAAACCCTAAATAAGGCACAATTAAGTCCATTTAGTTCACAAGGGCCCAAATAAGTGTGAAAATGTAAAGGGATATATTTTTCTACACTACATTTAGCCCTCACTTTAGTGAGAGGAGGAACTTTCTTCAAACTCACACTAAATTAGAGAAACTCGCATCAAGAGGGGTCCAAACATACCAATGCTAGTGAGATAGGATGACAACGACTGAGAGGGTTGCAAAAGCCCTAGGATCAAGATCCTATGGAAAACTAACATAGGAACAAAAGAACACACATGATGATGATATGAGGAGAAACAAAAAAGCACAGGAATACATTGCCAAAGACAAGGAAAAAAAAAACAAAAACAAAAGGGGTGGGTGGATCAAGCTTCAACCATTTGTCTTGCATGTTGTGGATCGATCTAAGTTATTTGTCAAAAAATGTATGCTCACATTAAGGCAACAAAAATTTAGGTTATCCATTGGGTGAGTATCCAAAAGGGTTAGACATGTACACACATAGCTGGTATGTTGTCACAAGCAAGTGGCTATGGGAAATCCATACCTAATTATTTCTCCCATATGTACAACCATACCAAAGCTATACCTCTTGATAACTTTGATAAGACGCTAGATAATAATTTGAACTTCAAGCTCCATGAGGAAAGCAAAGAATCATATCTTGAAACTCATGAACATACAAGATGGCTCCATAGGCAAGCAAAGTGTGTTATGCAAGGTGGTTATATAACTAAAATTGTGAAATAGTGTAAGGTATGTTCAAATGAGTTTTGCTTAGTTCCTGTAAGGTCTTAACTTAGGGGATGCAGTGTATTGCATCAAGCCAGTAAGAGGAATATAATATGCTAAGAGAGATCATGCTCTTGAAGGAAATCGCACCCAATTTTCCACAAAGTGAAAGACACATCACATGAAGTAAGAAGACTAGACAATGAAACATGAAATGCAAAATAATAATGCCAATGTATGCTCACAGTTTAAAGAAAGTGCTAAACACCATGATGTGAGAAATTACTTTAAATTAGAAAATGATAAATGATAACAATAAAGAGGACATGAGAGCTTATTTTGAAATCCCTATGCCAAGTCATATGTTTCCTAATAAATCTATGTCATGAAAAAGGAAAGGGTTTCTCCCAAAATGAAGTTTCAAACACATGAGGGATCCATGGATTCAGGGTCAGTATGTCTTTGCTACAATGTTTCTAGAGAGCTTGGAGTTGTCATCATTCCAAAAATACTCATGGAACAAGAAGAATGACACAAAGAAACAGGTACATCAAACAAAATAGTATGAGGAGATCACATTACACACATGCAATCACATAAAAGAAACATGTAAAATAAAATAAAATAAAGAATAGTAAGGCACATGCGACTCAGCCTATTAGCAATTCATCCACATACGAATCATGTTAATCACATACAGAAGGTGGAAAAATATCCAAAGGGACAACAATAAGTGTTGAACTAGGATCATCACCAAGTTCAACACTCTTCTTAGGGGGATTGTCATTTAAGCTCATAGAAGAGGAAAACAATATATTTAATTCATTATTCACTTGTTCATAAATTTTAGCAAACTCATCATCCTCGTCCAAGTTAATCACAATGGGGGGTTGAATGGTAATATCTAAAGAAGTCTTTATCTCCTATTGCGATATAGGATCTTTTTGTTGCGGTGAAGAGGGAGAATCATCGTATATTGCTTTAGTCATGTTTGGATGTTAGATTTCTTTTTATTTCTTCATTTAACCTTTGAGCAAGAACATGAAGTCTTCGCCTACGCTCTCTAGCATTTTTGTTTCTTTTAGTACAATTTTAAAGTTGCATATGTGTAGGAGCTGGTTTATCAACCATAGGTTTATTTTCTTCCCCAAGGGGAGGAACATAAGGAACCATAGGAGGTTGTTCAAACACTTTATCTTTAGCTTTATAAAATTGTTTTATCTTAGGAGGCGTGAGGAGATTGTTTTCATTATCTCTTGTTCATTAATAGGAGATAAGCGAAGGATCTTAGGTTGGTATTAGTTATTTGGAAGATCTTTAGGTTCAGTCACAATTTCATCAAGGATGGTAGACTCAATCATAGGCTGAGGCATATTTCTAAGGGAGAGTTTTTCTATGAATTTCTCCTTAAAATTTTGATAGGATTTGAAAAAGAAGTCCTCATGAGGTTTAATAGGTTCCATAAGCTCAAGCCAAAAGAAATCCAATGAGAAATTCCCACTAGAAGACAAAAGGATTAAAGCCACTATGGTGCATAGTGAAAATTTCATTGTCAAAGGGAAAATTTAAGCATTTATGCATGAATGACAGGATGAATTACATGGAGCGTAGTCATGGATAACAAAGTTTCACACAAAATTGGTCTAAGGTCAAGATTATGGAGAATGATACATCTAATTTTTTACAACCCTATTTGTAAAGGAAGGGTGATCAACCCCATCCTAGGGAAAACAAAACCATTATGCATCTTTATCCATGCTCTTAGTTTATCATATGTTTCTTGATAGAGTTCATGCACAAGTAATAATTTCTCAATGATCACATTCTCTCCATAGACAAGATCAATTAATATCCCATTAGTCTAGACTTGTCATTGATTTGATCGGCTATGAAAAGAGGACCATCAAGTGCATTTCTGATTATATCTTTAGATGAGGAAGCAATGTCAAGAGGCTTTTTAGTTTGACCCTTACGAGGTTGATTTTTGATCAATGCAACCAAACCATCGATATGATTTTTTTCAATAGTATCCATAGGGTCTTGTTTATCAGTATCCATGTTGTCATCATCCATGTCAACATTCATCACATCATTCTTTTTAGTTTATCTAGCTTTGACAAATGAAATGTTATGATTTGGCATAGGATTGGTAAAGATTTTCAAGTTTTGGTTGGGAGGGGCAATGGACTTATTTCCTTGATCATTAACACCTTCAATTCAAAGTTGATAAAAATCAATGAGGTCTTTCACAAGATGTTTAAGACACTTACAATGTTCCTTATCATGTCCATTTTGTTGGTGATAATGGCAATAAGCATTCAGTCTAAAATTAAAAGGTAAAGGATTATTAGGATTGAGAGTTTTAACAGGAGGAAAAGTGATAATTTTTTGTTCTAAAAGTTGTGACATTGTGTTATAAAGGGTATCGGGTAAGGGAGTGAACTGTCTAGCTAGATCCCCAAATGTGAAAGGAGTTATCTTATAGCAGCCACTTGGGTATCAACATGTTGAGTCATTTGTTGAGGGGGATTAATTTTAAGGAAGCCTTTATTTTATTTTCTAAAAGGTTGATAATTGTTTTGATTTTTGGATTCAAAATTTTTAGGTTGGTTAGAGGTGGTTTTTGTGTCATGACTACTAACCAATTTTTGATAATCATGAAGGGTCATACACAAGTGCACGAAGGAAGGAAACTTCATCATGGTAAGCTTGTCTTGTATCTTAGTTTGAAAATTCTCAATGAAAATCTATTGAAGGTGAGGATTGGGAATCAAGTTATGTTGATTTGGGAATAAAGCGATTGGTAGCATGAAATAAATTCAATACCTTTGTCATCATATTTTTGCTTACATCTCATCAAACTGGCTAAAGTCATCTTAGGAGTCATGTGCACTTGGAAATGGTTTATAAAGGCCTCAACAAGCTCATTGAATGAATTTATTGAGTTAGTTTGTAACAAGGAAAACCATTCTAAGGTGATATCCTTCAAGGATCTAGGGAAAATCTTAGCCAATAGCTTATCCTCAAGGGAAAAATCACTACATAAGGTAGTGTAAGCGTCAACATTGTTGGAAGAATCTCCTTTCTCCCAATATTTCTCAAATATAGGAATCTCTAGATCTTGTGGTATTGGAATTCTTAATATCTCTAAGGATAAGGGATTGCTTTTGGCATAGTATGTAGGATGGGCATTTTGATTTCGGTTTATGGTGGAAAATTTCTTTTGAAGGAATGAAACAATTTGAAAAGGTTGATTTATGATGGTGTTATTAGTTGTATTTTGAGATGGAGGTGTATATGTGTTTGAGCCTGACAAGTGAATGAAATGATTATAGGAGGTAGAGTGGTAGTAGATATGAAATGTGATGCCATAAAGATACTAGGAATTCTAGCGAAAATACCAAAGGTAGGAATGAAATTACTAGTAGGTTGCTTTGTTATTGTAATGTGAGGGTTGGTATAGGTACGAATAGAGGAAATGGTTGTGGGAGAAGGAATTTGAGCTCCTCCTTGACTTTGGACTTTGTTCGAAGGTAAAGTAGAGCTAGTCATTGAGGTAAGATGTTTTCAAAAAATATGAACTATATTACGCACAAGTTCTATTCTTTCTTCAGTTTCAATCATGTGATGTATATTATCTATGGTAGGGATAGTAGTGGTTGAAATGTTTTCTATACTTAGTTTATTTTGTAGGTTTTCTAAGTATTCATGGATTTGGATTATGTTTTATTGAAGAATAATAGAAACTATTATTCAACATTTGTCACACTACTTGAAGGAAAAGAGTTGTTAAGGGTATGTTCCATACTTAGTAAACTAGTTTCAACACTAGTAGTGAAAGAGCTAGATAACCTAAGATCCATGACGATTGTTCTACCGTAGGATGACATGAGTCTCAAACTTCATCTTAGTATAGTATTAGAAATAAGACACCAAGTTGTAAAGCTCATGCAAGGGATAATCTATGAATGCAATGAACATAAGATAAATTATATTCTCTAATTTTGAATGAAATTAAGCTAGATGAAATGAAATGAATGTAACAAAAAAATTGGAAACTGAAACATAAATGTAATAATAGCTAATAGAAACAAAAAAATAGAGAATTCAATGTTGAAAATGTAGTTTAAAATCTAAAATGGGACTAAATCACCCAAAGGGGAATGTGAGTCCCAATTAGGGTATTTAAGGTATTCAAATAGGGAATAACAGTCACCGCAAAATACCCAAAAATTAGGAAAAATAACCTGTATTGGAACTAAATCACCCAGAAGGGCGTATGAGTCCCAATTTAGGGTTTTTACACAAATTTCATTTTTTTTTTAATGAAAGTTAGGTTTTCTTGTTTGAATTATGTCCATGATAAGTGCATTACTATTTTCAAATGAAATTTAATGATGCAAGATGAAAAAAATCAACCTACATGAACTTTCACTAATGCAAGATTTTGAAACCCTAGATGCACTAATATAAAACCTAATGCAAAGTTAATGAAAGCTAGATCTAGGAATATGATGCACTTTGAATCAAAAATAAAGGTGTTCTAAAGGCTAGGTTCACCAAAATGAAACCTATGAAATAGGGTGCTCCACCTTTTAGGAGATGAACACAAGGGGAAAATGACCTATTTTACTTAGTCTCACTCAAGGAAACCCTGGAGATCTCAATCAAGGATGGAATAAGGAAAATATATCTACTAAAGGTTTTCCTAGGGTACGATTAAAGACTAAAAGAGGGTTCACCACCAAGCTAGGGCTTGGAAAGACCAGAAACATAAAAGATATGCAAAAACTAACTATATGACCTAAACTATGAAACTAAAATGTAGAATAAAAGACTAAGAAAGTATAGAGGTGCACCTAGAAACTTGAAGAAGCTTGAATTAAGATATGAAATTCTAGAAATACTAACTTTCATGTTGAAATGAAGTATTTTGTGTGTACTATATCACTAAGGTTTAAGACCTCGGGCAACAAAATCCAATATTTCATTCAAGAACAAACCATTGAAATTCCAATTCAAAGGTGATTGAAATCTGGTAAAGGGTGTCCTCTAGGGGAAAAAATGATGTAAATAGGGGGTTCACCACCAAGTGTAAACTTGGAAAGACAATGAAATGAATTATGAAATGAAACGACCCTAATTTGATGCAATTCTTCAAAGAATGATCTAAAAATGGAAGAAAATAGCAATAGAAAATTGTAAAACTTGAGAGATGCACCTAGGAAACTGAAGAGGTGCAGGTTGTAATATAGGTGGAATAGAAAGATAATCTTTCAAACTCTCAAAATACTATTTACAATCCTTATTTTAGTTAATTTGAACCTATTTCTTAAGGAGATGTGTAAAGGGTAATGTTTGGTCCACCAGAGATACTACGAAACTACAAATAGCTTGAATTCTTCCTTGTAAAGTGCACAATTGTGAAATATTTCTAGGAGGTGGCATGTTATATTTTTCCGCTATCTACAACAAAGACACTTTTTTGGATTCAATATCATGTTATGTTTTTGGATTCGCTCAAAGATATTTCAAAGGATATTCACATTGTCTTATCGATTTAAAAATTTGGCGAGAATATCATCAACACAATCTTCAAAAATCTTATGTATGTAATTATGAAATATCAATGTCATAGCTCATTGATATATTGCACTTGCATTCTTTAGTCCAAAAGACATGACTACCCAGCAAAATTTTCCCCAAATTTTAGTAAATGTTGTTTTGTATTGATCTTGAGGGTTGATGAAGATTTGATTATATTTAGGAAATCCATCCATGAATGACAATAAAGCATTTCTCGCAATCAATTCCACTATCATGTAGATATTAGGAAGGGGAAAATCATCTTTTAAAGATGCTTTATTTAAATCACAAAATTTTGTAAACATCCTAATAATATTATCAGGTTTCGTGACTACAACAATGTTCAAGATCCAAGGAGAATAATTTATAGGTCGTATAAAACCAGCTTTGAGAAATGTCTTGATTTCGACCTTAACTAATAAGGCTATCTTGGGATTCATCTTTCGTATCTTTTTTCTAAATGGTTTAGCATTTTCTTCAAGGACTATGTTGTGTGTCAATATCTTAGCATTGATTCTTGGAATATCCAAATAAGTCCAAGAAAAAAGTTTGGGAAAGTGATGAAGTAAAGTTGCATGGTCTTCTTGTTGATCTTTGTTAAGGCACTTTCCTATATTAATCACTTTCTCTTCATTGTTAATATCCATCTACATGTTGAGTGTATCCCCCAAAGGAAGTGCACTTTGTTTCATAAATTCCAAGTTGCATTCTTCGTTGCCTTTATCAATCTCTTTACTTTCCTTTTCTTTGTCTTTTTCTTAACACTAATCATAGCACATGTAACCTGTTTCTTTTTAGGAGTAAATGGTTTATCATAAATTCCTAACATTTCTTTCAAGGCTTCATCAACTTCAAAGTATTCCAATTGTGCTTCACAAGTTGTATAAATAAATTTGGGATGCTTTAAGGTGAGAGTGTTTTTAGGGTTACACATGATGGTGTTTATTTTTAGTGAGGATCTTTTAGCTGCTTGTGTTATCTTAGAAGGGAAATACCCCAAACCACTTTTTCCTTCTTGTGTTTTAGGTTCTATAGGAACATGGATTCCTTGTTCTTTCCTTCCACATCCTTTTCCACTATATCCAAGTTGTTTCACAAGCTTATAACACCTTCCATAAATATTTTCCATCCTTTGGGTTTGGTGGTTGTTGATAGTCTATCTCATCATAGTTTTTTATATAGCTTGTGTCTTCTTCTAGAGTAAATGAGGTAGATGCTTGCTATTTTTCTTTTGAATTTTGCATTGACATTACCATTGGTTTCTTTTTTTTTAGTTTCTTTTGTTGTAATCTTGTATTCTCCCATAAATTTTGCTGTGAAGTATAAAGAACCCCAATCATCTTCTAATAACTTCGTTACATTTTATATCTCTTGTTTCTCTTCTTTCATAGGCTCTATGTTCAAAATTGGAATTAATGTGTTTAGAGGATTTGTCTTTCCTTTTTCAACTTGTAATCAAATTTTAGGCTCGAGGTCTATTTCAACATGGTACACTTTATTGTTATAGACATATTTCATGATACAATGAAGATTCGAAGGCACCACATGCATCTCATGAATCCAAGGTCTTCCTAAAAGAAGATTGTACAAAAGGTCATGGGGCATAAAATGAATAGGATTTTGTAAGGTAGCCTTTCCAACTATTATAGTCAAATTAATCACACCAAGGAGTTGAATTCTTGATTTATCCATTCCAATTCTATCTAAAAGGTTCACACTACACACATTAAGAGCAAAGCCATTATCAACATGGGTTCTTTTTATTTCTCATCTCCAAGGGAGGCAACTCATGTTTATGAAAAGTCTTTTCTATGTTAACCACATTCATTCCTTGAATTAGAGGGAGTCGCAACTTGTTCCAAGGCTATTTGAAGCATAGTATGATAGTTAGGTGAATTTTGAACTAGGTACCATAGGGGATATCTTTTCTACAATATTCTTAAGTTGTTCAACAAGATCATACTCCTTTCGACTATGCAAAGGAAAACAAGGAGCACTAGGAAAGATGGTTTGAGGCAAAGGAAAGGATGTTGAAGTTGTTTGTCTTGGTTGTAGATTGTTTCTAGTGTTATATATATGAGAAATGGTATTATAAATTGATTTTTGTGAAACACTATTCTTAGGTGGTTCAAGGGTGAAAATGGATTTGTTTTGAGTTTGAGGTTTTTGTGAAGGTGGGTGAAGGATGAGTTAAGGTTGAGTCACATTAAATTATCTTTCTTTCTATTTATCTTAATAAGCCTTAGTGGATGAAACTTATGAGATGAAATCCTCAAGGGCTTCATCTAGCATGTCAAATTTATCACTACTAAAAGGCTTGAGGGTTAGGTTAACTTGGAAAGAGATGTTTGACATACTCAAATAACTATGCTTTCTCTAAGTAGTTCAGTTTCATTTTCTAATGAATGGAAAATTTAATCTAAGCTTATTGAACTATGAACTAATGTTTGAAATGAAAATTGCAGTAATATAATTCTATCCACAATTTAAATGAAACTAAATTAAGTTGTATTTAATGAAATGCATGAACCAGAATCTTAGTAAATTGAAACAAAATTGTAACAACAACAAACAAGAGCACATAAGGAGGGTTTTTTAATGCTATAAAATGTTGTTTCAGATCGGACATGGGACAAAATCGCTCAAAGGGGTGTATGAGTCCTAGTTATGTTTTTTCAAAGATTCAAATAGTGAACAATAGTCACCATAGAATATCTAAAAACCAAGAAAAACCACCTATATTGGGACTAAATCACCCAAAGGGGTGTATGAGTCCCAGAATAGGATTTTTGAACAAATTTTAGAAAATTTTGAGTGAATGTTTTGTTTTTTGGTTTGTATGATGTATAAAATAAGTGAAATTATAGATTTCAAGTGAAATTTAATGGTGGAAGATGAAAAATGCAACCTATATGCACTTTCACTAATACAAGATTTAGAAACCCTATATGCAAATTAATGACTACAAGACCTAATGAAAAGTTAATGCAAGCTATATCTAGGAATATGATGCAATCCAAATAAAAAAAAGTGGTATAAAAGTGGAACAACCAAAAATGGAAGAGGATGCTTTCGTATAGTTTAGGACATAAAGCATACCCACTTTCCACTTATTTCATTGAAGGATAACCCTAGAGATCTTAATGCAAAGGAGATTGAGATATTGCAATAGGGTTGTCCTAGGGGATTGAATTATGTTTAATGAGGGGTTAACCACCAATTTTAAACTTGGAAAGACAATGTAATGAATGATGAAATGAAAAACCATAGTTTGATAAATTGTTTTAATGAATGACCTAGAAATGACCATGAAACAAAATAGAAAGCTACAAAACTAAAAGTGTGCACCTAAGAAACTGAAGAAGGGAGAATGGAGATATGGATCACTAAAAAATATGCTGTTTATGTTGACTGGGAATCATGCACCAAGTTGGGCAAATCAGTCCAATTTCTAGGAAAATGTGTAGAAACAAGTTTCAGCCAAAAGGGTATCCAAATCTGCAAAAAAATTTGTCATGCCTGTACATTGTGAATCATTCACCAATAGAGGAGAATCAGTCCACTTCTACTTTTTCAAAATTTCTGAACTGGATTCTATGTCTCTCAGTCTTGTTTTCTCTTTTTGACTAGTTTTCAGATCCAAATCTACAAAATTCCACATGTAGGTCTTCTCCAAGCTTCTCCAAGGCTTGATGAAAACTTTGACAACTTTGGGGATTTGACAAATTTTCTCCAACTTGGCTTCTTGAAAAATCTATGACCTAGCCCTGCAAATCACACACAAGAAGAGGTAAAAATGTTGTGGGGTTAGAGAATAGGGGTTTGCCTTGGTCAAACCCCTTGTTGGTAATTAAACCTTGAAATGAAAGAAAATATGAATGGAGAATGATGAATGAACAAGTACAATGTTGCAACTCACCAAAGCCTAGCAATAAGGTACTATAAACATCTAATTAATGGCTCCAATGGATGTGATATTTGAATCTTGCTTAATATTGATAGATCTTGAATGTAACACTTGCTTCAATCACAAACCCTACATCACAATTTCTAGCTCTAAAACAACATGATGCAAGCAATATTTGACATGATGATTGACACTTGAATAATTCTCTAGAATGCTTGATAATCTTCACTTGAAATTCCTTGAATTCTCTTGTGAATGATTGAATGCTTGCAAACTTGCTAAGTGATCTCTCTTGAATGCTAGGCTATGAAAATGAGACAAAGAACCTTGTATTTATACTCAATTATGCAAGAATTCTTGAAATTGCAACACTACAAGTCGACATAAGGTCTAGGAGAATAAAATCCCATAAAAAATTTGAATTAAATTTGAATTTTGGTAACACGGGACTAATTCGCCCAACATGACAAATGAGTCACATCACACATAATGTATGGGACCAAAATGAAAAGTCCTTAGAAATGTGTGAAACCTACATCAGGACCAAAAAGAGCTAGGTGGGAATCATTCACCCAAGGTGTAAAATGATTCATAAACACTAAATTTGGGCCACACAAGCTAGGAACACCAAAATTATTATTGGTCAATGATTGGTGTCAAGATTACTCTCGAAAAGATGCAATAAATGAGGCTTCTAGATGCAAAATATGGCCAATTAAAGCATAATAAATCCCAATTATTAATGACAAGCCTAGAGGAATGTAAAAGTGTGTTACAACACTTTACAACACTCCAAATAAGGAAATATTGATGTTGATTATGATTATTATGCTTAGCCAATTGATAAAACCCTAGAAAAGTGTAAAAGTTTGTTACAACACTTCACAACACTTTTGGAAGGAACCATTAAAATTAAATTAGTTCACAAGGGCCCAAGACCTAATGTGAATGTGTTATCCACATTACAACATCAAATAAAGGCAACATTAAGCCAAAATCATAAGGAAGGCCTGGAAAAACCAAAAAAAGTAGAAGGGTTACATTTTTGATGGTCACATTTAGCCCCCACTTTAGTGAGAGGATGAACTTTCTTCAAACTCACACTGATGTAGAAAAAAATTCACCAAGAGGGGTTCCAATGTACCAATTCTAGAAAGATGAGATGACAAAAAGCAAGATGGGTGATCAAGCCCCTAAGATCAAGATCCCATGACAAACTAACATGAGCAAAAAGGAATACACATGAAAATGATATAAAGAGAAAAAAAAAAAAGGAGAAGCATACACTACCAAAGATGAAAAAGAGAAAAGGGAATGAAATAAAAGAATCAAAACAAGCTTCAATAGTTTTTCCAATGCGATGTGGATCAGATCTAGGTTTTTTTTTTATAAAATGCATACTCACTTTGAGGCGATACAATTTATGGATGTTCGTCAGGTGAGAAACATACACTCATGGTTGGTATGCAATCACACACATATAAGTGAATATGGGGAAATTCTTGCCTTGAATTGGGCTTCTCACTCAACCATACCAAATTTATACCTCCTGATAACTTTAATAAGGTTCCACACAAAAAGAAATGATTTTAAAGCTTCATGAGACAAGAAATACTTTGTATGCTTGGAGCTCATGAATAAATAGGATGGCTCCACAAGCATGCAAGTTGTGTTATGCTAGGTGGCCATATAACAACAAACGCAAAATACAAAGTAGGAAATGTTCAAAGGAGTCTTGCTTAGTTCATGTGAGGTCTTAACTTAGGGAACATTGTGCCTAATATCTTCAAGAGAGGACCAATCAAAGAATAGAAGATTCAAAACTTAGGGGATGCAGTGTGTCACATGAAGCCACTGTGAGGAATATAATATACTAAGAGAGATCATGGTCCTGAAGGAAATTATACCCAATGTCATCCACGAAGAAAAAAATGCATCGTATGAAGTAAGAAGGCTGCACCAAGAACTTTGAAAAGGAAAATATGAAATACTAATCCCAATGTATTCCCCCACTTTAAAGAAATTGCTAAAAAACATGCTATGAGCAATTACATTAAAGTAGAAAATGATAAATTCTAACAAAAAAGAAGACATGAGAGCCAACATGGAAATCCCTATGCCAAGCCATATGTTTCCTAGTAAAGCTATGTCATGCTCGAGATAAAAAAGAGAGGGGTTTCCCCCAAAATGAAAACACAAAACACATAAGGGATCTATGGATTTGGGGTTAGTATGTTCTTTGCTAAAATATTATCATAGAGCATGGAACTATCATCATCCGCCAAATACACATAAAACTGGAAGAATGACACAAAGAGAGTGAAAACAAAGAAAAACTCTTTTGGGTTAACATAGAAGAGACATGAATGTCTCGACGCCTTGTGTCATCCCCAAAAGGGAAAAAAAGACAAATGAAAAGATAAAGATGAAAGAAAATATTTTGGGTCAAAATGGAAGAGACATGAATGTCTTGATGCCTTACTTCATCCCCAAAAGGAAAACACAAGACAAATGAAAATGAGAAAAAGATAAAAATAAAAAAAAGATTCACGACATAAAGAAGAATGAAGGTAGAAATAGAGGAATTCCACAAAGAGAGATAACATCAAACAAAACTTCACAAGGGATCACATTACGCACATGAAATCACACAAAAGAAAGTGAAAAACAAATGATGAAAAAAGGACAAGGCAAATCTGAGTTAACCTATGAGCAAGTCATATGCCTTCTAAATCTTAGTCTATATAAGTAGAAGGTGAATAATGCAACCAAGGGACAATGACAAATGCATTACTAGGACAAGGCTATCAACTTCTTTCCCCCACTGAGTTCAAGACAAGGAGCTGAAGTAGGTGATGGGAAAGGTCATGTAATAGTGAGAATATAATATTCTAAAACTATTACATGAAAAGGGGGTGAAACAAGGCTAGGAAATCACATAATGAAAATCATTGACATCAAAGTGACAGTTTTACGATATTAACTAGAATGCACGACACTCATCAGTATTGTGTCTAAGAGTTCGATGATATGTGCAATGTGGGACATTTGAATCCTTGGGTATATGAATAATCTATTCATAGGTGGTAATGTTATTAATTCTTTGTTCAAAAGTAATTGCAATTTCCTTTCACTTTTAGGTGGAGGACAAGGAAACTTTAATTCACCAACTTTTGTAGTTGAAGGTTGAGGAGGAGGACCTAAGGAGATCCTATCATCGTTATCATTGTTATGAATAATTGGTTTTTCTTTAGGAAGAATAACATTTATATTGGGATGATGATCTAAGATAATTGTACCATTGCTATGAAGCCTTAGATATTCTTTAGGAACATATTTATTGTGAGGGGGATCTTAAAATCCTATCCCTTTTGTATTTTCATCAATTGGTATTTTCTCTAGGAATTGATGAATTTCATGTTCATTTTTTGTATCACATCCTTGTTTACATAAGATCGCAAATCCTTTTCCATATGTTTCTTCTAGATTGATGGAAGTGTTTGTTACTTTGTTATCATAAGATGATTGAGTGTTTTCTTGTCTACAAGAACTAGGTTCACTTGTTGTAGGGAACTTAGGTTCAACTTTTTTTTAGGATGTAAATAACCAAACATCTCGAGGGGTGGTATTGTGGGAGGATTCAGTTGTTTCATGGATGGGTAAAAGGATGCATTATCTTCAAGGTTGTTAAGACAATCGTTTAGGAACTTATTCACGCTATCATCATCTTCTCGAATGATTTCAACATCACAAGGAGGGCATGCATTAGGAGTTGAGTGAGCATGAGTGAGTTCAATTTTGTTAGGGTCATTTCCAAAAGCACAACTTGACACATCCATTAAGGAATCTAATGACATCCAAAGTTAGTTAAAGCACCTATCCATGATACAAATTTCAGATTCTAAACTATGCACCAATGTTGTAAATGCAATTTTGATTTTAAACAATGCACATGATGAATGAATTTAAGTATAAAAAGAATGAAACAACAAGTCTGCAAGCTGAAACATAAATGTAACAATAGGAAATAGAAATTCAGAAAGTGAACTGTGAGTGCCAAAAAATGCAGTGAAAAATATGTAGAGGGATTTATTTTCCCAAGGTGGTGAATGAGTCTAGGTACTAACTTTTTAAAGATTTTCAAAAAATTTGGATTGAATTTTATGCTTTTTATGTTTTCTGGTGTAGATATGAGATGCAAATGCAGAATTTGATTGATTTTTAATGAAATTAGATGCAATAATGAAAGCTAAATGATCTTTTCACTAATGCAAAAATTGAAACCCTAGAATGCAAATTAACTAATGCAAAACCTAATGCAATGTTAATGCAAGCTAAATCTAGGATCTAAATGCACTAAAAATCAGAAAAATGATGTCCTAAATGTAGACTCACCAAAATGGAACAAGGGAATATTGAAGAGGATGCTTTGTATGGTTTAGGACATAGAGCATACCCACTTTCTAGCCATTTCATTGAAGGATAACCCTAGAGATTTCAATGCAAAGGAGATTGAGATCTTTCAATAGGTCTATCCTAGGGGATTGAATGATGTTTAATGAGGGGTTCACAAAAAAATTTAGACTTGGAAAGACAATGTAATGAATGATGAAATGCAAAATCCTAATTTGATGCAATGTTTCAATGAATGGTCTAGAAATGACCATGAAACAAAATAGAAAGCTATAAAACTGAAAGTGTGCACTTGGGAAACTGAAGAAGGTAAAATGGAGATCTCGATCATTGAAAAATCTACTATTTATGTTTATTGGGACTCATTCACAAGGATAGGTGAATCAATCTAGTTTTTGGGAAAATGTGCAAAAATAAGTTTCAACCAAAAGAGTATCCAAATCTACAAAAACCTATGTTGGGCCTATACAGTGGGACTCATTTTCCAATAGTGGAAAATCAGTCCACTTCTACTATTTTGGAATTTCTAAATTGGATTATATGTCTCTCAATCTGCTCTGCTCTTTTTGACTATTTTTCAGATCTGAATCTGCAAAATGCCACCTGTAGGTCTTCTCCAAACTTCTCCAAGGCTTGATGACAACTTTGACAACTTTGGGGATTTCAAAAATTTGCAACCTAGCCCTACAAATCACACACAAGAAGAGGGAAAAATGTTATGGTGTTAGAGAATAGGGGTTTTCCTTAGTCAAACCCCTTCTTGGTAATTAAACCTTGAAATGAAAGCAAATATGAATTAAGAATGATGAATGAACAAATACAATGTTGCAACTCGCTAAACCCTACCAATAACGTGTTGCAAACATGTAAGTAATGAATCCAATGGATGTGGTCTTTCAATCTTTCTTGATATTGATAGATCTTGAATGTAACACTTGCTTGAATCAAAAACCCTACATCACAATTGTTAGATCTAAAGTAACATGATGCAAGAAATATTTGGCATGATGATTGACACTTGAAGAATTCTCTAGAATGCTTGATAATCCTCCCTTGAAATGCCTTGAATGTTCTTGTGAATTCTTGAATTCTTGTAAACTTGCTAAGTGATCTCTCTTGAATGTTAGACTATTAAAAAGAGAGACAAAACCTTGTATTTATACTCAATTATGCAAGAATTCTTGAAATTACAACACTACAATTGGACACAAGATTTAGGAGAATAAAATCACATTAGAAATTTGAATTAAATTTGAATTTTGGTCACACGAGACTCATTTTCCAAAGATGGTGAATGAGTCCCATCACACATAATGTATGGGACCAAAAATGAAAAGTTCTTAGAAATGTGTGAAACCTACATTGGGGCCAAAAAGAGCTAGGTGGTACTCATTCACCTAAGGTGGTGAATGAGTTACATACACTAAATCCAGGCCACACAAACTAGGAACACAAAATCTATGATTGGTCAATGATTGATGCTAGTATTACTCTCGAAAAGATGCAATAAATGAGGCTTGTGGATGTAAAATAGGGTTAATTAAAGCATAAAAAATCCTAATTATTAATGACAAGCCTAGACGAATGTGAAAGTGTGTTATAGCACTTCACAACACTTTTGCAGGGAACCATTAAAAATCCATTAGTTCAAAAGGGCCCAAGAACTAATGTGAATATGTTATCTAGATTACAACATCAAATCAAGGTGACATTAAGCCAAAATCACAAGGAGGGCTTCGACAAACCAGAAAAGGTAGAAGGTTACTTTTTCAATGGTCATAAAAAGCTAGGTTCACCAAAATAAAATGAAGAAAATTAGTTGTATTTTGTTTGTTTGATGTTTAGGGAGATAAAACTACCAATTTTCCTCAAGTTCCATTCAAGGAAACCTTAAATATCTCAATAGAAATGGATGGAATTAGGGAAATAGATTTGAAGTAAGGTGTCCTATTGTATGATTAAAGCTAATGAGAGGATTCACCACCAAGCAAGGGCTTGGAAAGACAAGTAACATGCAAAACCTAATTATATGACCTGTAAATGAATTCAAATCACAACAACCTACTAAGGAAGTACAAAGGTGCATGTGGTAATCTGAATATGCTTGAAATAAGGTTTGAAATCCTAAAAATCTGACTATTGATGCACACTGGGACTCATATGCTAGGCTGGGTGATTTAGTTCCAGTTTAGGGTTTAGGGGTAGAAACTTGAATCTAGTAGTGGAAAAACTAAATTGTCTCAAACCTAGAAAATCTAGTATACCAAGACTCATATGTGACAAGTGGTGTATCAATCCCCTTCCACTTTTTTAGAAATTAAGATCTAAATCTATCTCCTATCTCTTCTCTTCCTTCCAAACTTGATTTATGGATTTGAATCTGCTAAAAAGACCTACAAAGCATAATATAGTGTTGATTTTTCTTGTAGGTGTGTGTGTGGGGAGAACATTAGACACAAACAAGATCAAACATGCTTGAAACAATAATCTAAGCTAAGATCAAACATATTAATCTAAGATCTAATCCTACACATATGAAATGAAACTAAGCTATTTGAACACACATTAAGAAATCTATGATTACTGAATTTAATGTACACAAAAAGAACAGTGTTACCATCATGTTGTGGAGTGTATTCACTTGATTTTCGGTTGTTCTTATCACTATGGAGCCTCCAAAGTTCATGTACAAAAGCTTGAGGAATGATTGCTTGATGTTGATTGATCAAAGAAATGAATTTGAAGCACTAACAATGGTGGTTGTGAATGTCAACAATACTTCATTATGCAAATGATGTTGATTCTATGATCCTTATTTGTGAGGAAAGGGGTTTGTTATATAGAAAATGAGATTTGAAATAGACGATCAAGATCGTGTTAAAGAATATCCAGATCAATGATCGAAGTGTGTTGAGAGGATTTAGAAATGAGAAGATTGTGTAAAGTTGATTGCACAATTTGGGTGATTGAGAAATAGATTGGCTAGTCAAGGATTAGACTAACTAGTCAAGATTTTAGATTGATCAGTCAGGATTTAGATGACTTAGTTAGGATTTTGATGGCTGAGTTAAGAAATTTATTGATTAGTTAACAACATAGATTTCCTAGTTAGCAATTTAGATTGATTAGATAACAAATTAGATTGCTCAGTCAACATTCACAATTTTCTCAATTAGAAAGTGGGTGAGGAATATGAATTAATTGATTTAATTAATTAATTCCTTTTTGGAGTTGAACATGCAAATCAAGTTTTACTTTTGAAAAAAAAGTTGCATTAGTTCAATTTGATTTTTTATAATTGATTTCAATATCTTGATTTAATTATTCAAATTTTGGAGGGAAAGTGTCATAATTAAATTATTATGATTTAATAATTTCATCAATTTAGAGGAATAAAGTGTTTTAGTGATGTACTTAAATAATTGGTATTATTTAATCAATCGGGACAAAATAAAATGAGATTAGGACTTCATTAAATAAATGTGATTTATTTAACTGGTCAAAATGATGAAATGTGAATTAATCAAATAATGTTATTTTATTTAATCAATAGTAGAATTAGGGTTTTTAGGACTTTATTAAATAAATGAAATTTATTTAATTTATCAAAAATGATGAAAAAGTGAATTAATTAAATAAGTTGTTTTATTTAATTAATATAGAAATTAGGGTTTTGGATGTCATTTTGATTCGGTGTTTCGGGATGTTACGAGATGGTTTTGAGCTATTCCAAGACATTATGGGACAATTCTGAGATGTTGTGGGATGATTATGAGATATTACGGGACAATTCCAAGATGTTGTGGGATGATTTTGAGATGTTTCGAGATGATCCTAAGATGTTTCAAGACATTCAGAGACATTACGGGATGTTCCAAGATATTTCGAGTCATTTCAAGACAATTTTGATATGTTCTAGGTCATTCTGAGACATTATGAGATGTTGTGGGATGATGTTCAATGTTGTTTGATGTTTTTCGATGTTGTTTTATGTTGTTCGATGATGTTCGATGTTGTTCGATGTTGTTCAATGTTGTTCAGGGTGTGTGATAGGTGTTAAGTAAATTTTACATGTCTACATTTTTCCCCTCTTTGATGCAAATTACTAGTTACTTTATTTCAAAGATTTTATTTTTTAAGATCAAGTTTTTGAAAAATAATTATGCTCCACTATGTCTTGATGTTCAATGGAATGATGGTAGGACTCTGTGCTGCCTTCTCACAAGGTTGACCGAAAATTTCATTTTGAGGTCAGGCTCTTGACACTATTATATTTTAGTTTCGATGTACTTTGGTTGAAACATTAGATCAATAGGTTATTCGTTTCTTATTTCGATGTTCCCATGAGTTTCTAATTTGAAATTAGGAAGGTTCCCTAAGTAAAATTAGGGTTTCATAGATGAAATTAGGGTTTTCTTTAGGTTTAATGTAAGCATTTTTTCTTCTAATTGGCTCATTTGTGCTTTGGTCCTTTTTCTAATTATTGTATCTAGATTTCCTATTCTATTAGTTTTCAAGGAGAAATGCCAAGATTTGAGAGCATCCCACATCATTCTGAGCTTTTTCAAGAGTTTTGATGGACTTTGGGTGTTGGTGGCCCAGTATGTACCTTCTCGCTTTTCGCTTTCATCTTGTTTCTTTCTTGTTATGCATGTATTAAGATCTTCAAGTCAATAGTGAAGTTTTTATGATTCCTAAGCACTTGTATAATTTTCCACTCCTTTTCTTCATTAGAACCTCTCACTTGACACTGAAACCCTCACACCTTCCATAAAACCTCGCACTTGACTAAAAACATCACCCTCGTTTCATGCACTTGACCTAAAACTATGCAGTTGATTGAAAAGATCTCCCTTGATAAAGAACTTCTCCCTTGATAGGAAACTTTGCCCCTTTTTTTCACCCTTGACCTAAAACTTCACACTTGCCTAAAAAAAATTCCCTTCTTTTCTCGCCTTTGACCTAAAAGCTCACACTTGCTTGGTGTTTTCTAAGCATTTTTTCAAAAACCTAGCATTTGACTTTTCCTTTTGTATTTGCTCTTAGCATTTGTTCTAAACCCTAGCATGTGGTTTTTTGTCATCCTAAATGTCATTTTTCATTTTTCTCATGTCATTTTATGTTTCTTTACAATTTTAGAGTGAAACCATAACATCCTAGTTTTACAATGATTACAAATGAGTCTCAAACCACTTATTGCAAGAGATAGACGTCCCCGACACTTGTTTGATCCGATTGCCCATCTTGGTGTGCTGGTATGAGACTTTCTTAATGTCATTGGACTACATTAAATTTTTTACATGCCTCCTATTAGGACTCATACAATGATGATGATTGCACTTGTGGAGAGGTGGAATTTTGAGATTTATTCCTTTCATTTGCCTATAAGAGAGGAAAATGTTATGCTTGAGGATGTTTGGAGGATACTTCACCTTCCCATTCATGGTGAGCTTGTTTCTTATCATGTTTTATGCGGTACCATCTCTATGCAGCATGTGCTAGGTGTTGCACACTTGGATGTGCACCAGTCAAAGTTTGATCTATTTGGGTTTTTTGATAGTTTAGATCCTATTGTACTTGTCCTTTCTAGTCTGATTTCTGGATTAGTTGTTCATGATTGGAAAGGTTGACAATTTTTTGTGGGTTGGGGTACATGTATTGAGAGTATGCAAGAGCATGGGACAAGGTATGCCTTGGGTTCTTTTCCGTTGGCTCATCTTTATAGAGATATGCATGAGGTTGTGTATCGGGGTGAGAACTCTAATTCCACAAGTGTTTCACTTTTGCATGTTTGGGCATGGGAGAATATTGGAGTTACTCGGTTAGACGGGATATAGGATCATTCTTCAAATGATCCATAATCTTATCGTATGAGGGATTTTATGCATTACACCTTGCTTGGGGATCTTCCTTATTGGCATCATGTGTTCGATGAGATTCTAGGTTTTGTGTGGAGACCTTATATGGGCCGTGAGGTTTGGCCAACAGATTAAGATCAGCTTGTTTACTATTGATAGAATCATTGTTTTATTGCTCATTTTCCTTATGTGATAGAGTGTTACTTACCAAATCAAGTATGTCGCTATTTTAGAGAGAGATAAGGGCGGGTTCATAATGCTTATAAGGCTCAGTTCGGTTGGACTACTCAGGAGGTCTGTGTATGGGATCTCAAAGGGATATAGATACTATTGTTGTTGAGTTCGAATAACTTTCCCTAGTTGGTTGGGGTTGGTCAGTTGGTTTGGTAGATATAGGTAATACTCGTGATTATGATGAGTGGTGGGCATTGTGCATGACATTGAGGTTCACCAATCTTGGGTGTGATCTCATTGTGAGAAAAGCAGGTATTACAAGTTGTCATGAGGAGTGACAACAGATTGAGGTTCTCATAGAGCAATTGGATCAGGCCCGACATGATGGGGCCCAGGGTAGTCAGGATGAACATATGCCTCTTGCGTAGGGTCATGGATAGGTTTCAGGTCCTCCTCCACTAGCTAGAGATGGGGATATACTACTAGCTTAGATGACATGCTAGAGATGTAGAGCTTGCATGGTGACAAGATGTGGAGGCTCAGGTAGACACTTTGAGGGTCGAGTGAGATAGGTAGAGCAGTCAACAACATGTTACAAAGGCTCAAGTATTGTTGCTTACATTAGAGAGAGATACTTTCTCGACAGAGTGTGATAGTATGCTAGTTGAACGAGATAAGTTTCTACAGATGTCCACCGATTATCAGACCTTATATGATATTATTGTTCCTAGGGTTTCTCAACGTCCACGGTTCAAGGAACCGAGTGTTGTGAGTGATGGCAGTAGCGGTGGTGTAGGTTCAGGTGTAGGTGATCAATTTGTGAGACAACCAAATCCTTTTGGTGGTCAGTATGGTTTTTTCCTTCCTTTCAAGGTCTTAATTTTTTTGGTACTTGATCTTCATGATGTTTCATGGTGTAGAGGTATTTGGTAGACATGTGTTATATATATTCATTGTTCTAGTCGATACCTCATATATATGTTATGATTTTGTATTATCCTATCACACTTGTGTCACTGTGGATGTTGTACTTATTACATGTTCCCTTTTTGATGATGATATATATGAGATATAACTTCTTTGATTCAACCTTATTTTATGCTTATGTGATGGCAATGAATGATGATATATTCTTATATATGTTTTTGTTCTTTTTCTAATGTATAAATTTTATGTGGATGTACGAATCATACCTTGTCCCACATGTTGTTTATGTTGATATATTAATGCCTCATACATGATACGTGATTTTTTTATAGGATTATTATCATCATGATATGTATTGATAACATTTGTTGATGTAGAATGGATATGGTACTAATGATGTTTGTGATGTAGGATGGATATTAGATTAGTAGAAATATTGATGATGGATACATATATGATGTTAATTAGAATAAGTATTGATGATGGATAGAAATATGATGTTAATTAGAATAAATATGATGATGGATAGTAATTGATGAGTTGCTTTTTCTTTTTCTTAGAGACTTCACGGTTTGAACAATCCTATTTGACATAGTAAACAAATATGATGCACTAGGGTATGAATTACCAAGGTGACCTTGTTTTGTTTGCATGGACTTTGAATCTACAAAAAAATAATATTTTTTCTCATACTAGACATAAAAAAAACTTTGTTTAAAGTATAGGGGGTTTTGTGAAAAACTTTTCCGACTAGTCATACAAAGAGGTACAGAACACCTAACATGTAACTGCTTCATGAACTATTTTAATACAACTTCATACACTCAATAAAGAAAGTATTCGCCATGGTAGTGTTACAAAAATATCTTACAATTTTTTTTTTGAAATGATGCTCAATTGCACCAATTCCTTCTTCTCTAAATACTTATGGACATCCTTGAGAGATCCTGGGAATGAGTCAATAAAATAAATCACAAAAATAGGACCACAAAAAGATAAAAACAAAGTTGTAGTATCACTTTTCATATCTGTTTGGGGTTTCTGGACTGTTATCCGTTGTTGATCATGTCTATCGTAGGAATGGATCTGTTAAGGCATGTCTCAGAATGTTGTTGGTGAATTGGCAAAAAGATAAGTAGTTGATACTTGAATTTGTTTTTGTTTGTTTTGTAATCAAATTTTTTGCAATTATTTACTTTAAGGTTCTAGATTTTTGTGTTTTCTTTGTTTTTTTGTTTGTTTTGTCGAAGGATGATTGCAACGATTTGTTTATTGCGGGTGATTTTTTATTGCATTTTTTATGACGGGATGGGTCTTTTTGATTTTGTAAGTTTTATGATGTTTTTGTTATTTTCAAGGGACTAACCTAGAGCCTTGAGGGCTCATCAAAGATAAGCCTTGCCTATGTTGTACACACAAAGGCTCGTAGTTTTCTTGGTTTGACCTTTTCTATTTTGTGTTTTGGATGATTTTTTGAATTTTGGATTTTTTTGACTAAGCATGTTGGAAACCTAAAGGGATTGACCTAGGGTCTTAGGGGCTATAAATCCTTGCCTACGTTACATGTAGAGACCACGTAGTTCAACTATTTGACTCAAAAGCATAAACTTTTTTTGGATAAACAAGATTGATAATTTGGATTGATGTTCCATTTATGTGTCTAGAGGATATGTTGTGGGAAATCTACTTGAACTCGATGTGAGGTCCAAGAAAATGTTGATATCTTAGATTATTTGAGTGAAAGAATAACCCAATGATGTTGTCTTGTTTTTGATGTTTTTCTCATGTTTTTATTTTTTTTGTTTTCTAGTGTTTTGACCTTTTGTTGTTTTATGATCGTGATTGGATGTTGCAAGATCTAATCCATGACTATTTTTGGGAAGTTTCCCCCAATAAAGTGACTTTCCTTAATCAGTGACAAGCCATGGTTGGATTGTTGTTTTATTAAATGGATGGGTGGATGTTGTGAAAAGTAATGATAGATAATGATGCAAGTTTTATTCACACATAGTGCATGTTTTCTAAGTTTTCACTATGGTACCTATTCTAGGAGCACCACAAAGTGGTTTTCACTCAAAGAACATTTTATTTCTCTTCACTATTTTTCTTTCTTTTTGACTTTTTTTTGCATTTTTATCTTTTTTCTATTTTTTTCAATTTTTACCCTTTTTCCTCAAGTATTCTGACGCGCTTCATGTGTAGAACTTCTTGAGGTGGTTGTTGTTGAGAAGTTTGACTAGAGGTTCTCCTTTGAGAGTATCCAACTGATAGGCCCTAGAGTCATAGCTTGCTATGATGATGAACATGCCTAACTAGTTGGGTTCAAATTTGTATTTTTTGTCCTAATTCAACTATACCTTCTAACTCTCATTGAGGACTAAGTCACCAATTTGAGAGTTCCTTTCTTTGATTCTCTTGTCATAGCTTCATTTGAGCCAATTTTGATAAACCTGCAGATGGTTTAATGCACTCAAACGCCTTTCATCTAGGAGCTTTAATTCATTCAGTCTAGATACCCTATATTCTTTGTTGTTGACCATTCCTTTTAATGAGACCCGTAATGAGGGGATTTCAACCTCGATTGATAAGACATCCTCTGATTCATAGACCAAGAAAAATGGTGTGGCACCAGTAGGTGTGTGAATGTTGGTTCGATAAGCTCATAAGGTTGGGTTTAGCTACAAATGTCAATCATGACTAACATCATTGATATTATTTTTTAGTATTTTAGGATTATTTTATTTGATGCCTTAGCCTGACTATTTCCTTGAGGATAGTAGGGCATATAAAATATATGTTGGATAGAGAACTTGAAACAAAGTTATTGGACATCTTGTTTCTTGAATGGGGTGCCATTGTCTGTTATAATTTTCCATGGAATTCCATACCTAAAAATGAGATAATTCAAAATGAATTTTGATATCTATTTGTTGGTGATATAGGTCAATGGAATTTCCTCTATCCATTTAGTAAAGTACTTTGTCGCTATGATAATTATTTTTTTTCCATTAGACGAAGTGGGGGATATCTTACTACTAGGTATAATCCCCATTATGAAAAGGGCCATGGTGTTGTGATGGGTCTCAACTCTTGTGTTGGTGCATGAACCAAATCACTGTGTTGCTGCAATTTTGATACCTTCTAGAATTTTGAATGCAGTCTTGCTCCATGGAGGGCCAATAGTATCCCGCCCTAAGTAGCTTTTGGACTAGGTTTGGTCCACTAGAGTGGGATATGCAAATGCCTTCATGAACCTCTTGTAATTACATTTGTGCTTCTTCTGAGTTAAGTAACTAGAGTAAAATACCATCTAGACTACAAAGGTCTAGGGTTTCTCTTAGGACCATAAAGTGAGAAGTTTTATGGGTAAAGGTTTTCTTCTAAGTAGTTGTTAAGTCAAGTGGTATGATACCATGATGGATATATTCAAAAGTATCTTGGTACCATGGGGAGTTATGATTGGAAACAACACATACATTTTTTATTATGGTATGTTGAATGAAGGCATGGATATTTTTTCCACGAGGAACTCATACTTAGGCACATTTTGAGGAATATCAAATAGTGAGCCTATTGTTGCCATTGCATTGAAAACCTTGTTATTGATCTAAGGAACTTTCTCAAAGGTTATTCTGATGAAGTATTCCTTGAATTTTTCCACCATGATTTTATATGGTAGCAATTTTTCATCTTTGGTCTATTATTCATCATTCACCTATCTGATTACTAGCTGAGAGTCTCCAAATACATGTAGCTCCTTTATTCTCCATTCACTAGCTATTGTTTGCCTTGTGATAAGAGCTTCATATTCTGAGATGTTATTTGTGTATGGGAATGCAATCCTATAGGCCTAGGTTATACTATCTCCCTATGGTGTGAGAAATAGAATACCTACTCCAAAGCCATGTTGAGTATGGGACCCGTCAAAGTATAGTTGTCCATTGGCTTGTCTATTCTATTTTCAAGACACTCTCATCTAGAAAATCCACTGTGAGAGGTTATGATCATATATGGTTGCTTTTGCTAGTTGTTATACTATGAATTGTCCCTTGATATCTCTCCTATCCACATAATCTATATCAAACTCACTCAGTATCAGCACTCATTTGGCTATTCGACCTATTAGGGTTGCCTTTCCTAGGAAGTATCTGAGTGGGTCCACTTTTAAAATCAGTTCTAACTTTCTGTTTAAGATGTAATGTCTCAACTTTTGTGTTGAAAACATGAGTGAGAGACATGCTCTTTCAATGGGAGAGTAGTTCCATTCATATCCCACCAATTTTTTATTGATATAGTACACTACCCTTTCTTTATTGTTATCATCTAGCTAGGCCAAGAGAGCTCCTAGTACTTCTTGTGTGGTAGACACATAAAGTATCATCTCCTTTTCTGAAATAGGTGGCATGCGTACATGAGTAAGTAGATACTCCTTGAATTGTTGGAATTCTTGGTCACATCTCCCATCCTAATTGAAGGTTATGTCCTTGTGTAGGAGATGAGTGAAAGGGTGGCACTTTTCTGCCAATTGTGCAATAAATTTCCTAATGGATTGTAGCTTCCCTTGTAGGCTCCTTAACTATTTTAGTGTCTTTGGAGGAGGCATCTCTATTATAGATTTTAACTTTGCAAGATCCACTTATATCCCTCTTCTTGACACTATGTACCCCAATAGCTTTCTAGATGTTACTCTGAACACACACTTCTTAGGGTTGAGTCTCAAATTACACTGTTCCAGTTGATCAAACACCCTTGCTAGGTTCTTCAAGTCATCTACCCTTTTGATTGACTTTGCTAGAGTGTTGTCCACATAGTCCTGCATGATTTTGTGTAGCATTTCATGAAATATGGTCATCCTCACTCTTTGATAGGTTGCTCCTACATTATTTAGACCAAAAGGCATCACATTCCAACAAAGAGTACCCCAAGCACAAGTGAATGTTGTTTTGTGTTGGTCATCTAGAGAGATCTTTATCTGGTTCTATCTGGAGAAATCATCCATTAAGGATAACATCTCATGCCTTACTATTAGATATAAAATCATGTTGATTCTTGCAATGGAAAGTCATCCTTTGGACATGCCTTGTTCAGGTCTTTGAAGTCTATACATTTCCTTATGCCCCCAACAGGTTTGGACACTGGTACTAGATTTTATATCCATTATGGATAGTCAATGGGTCTGATGAAAATCACATCTATTAGTTTCTTTAGTTCTACCTTTACTAGTAATTCTATTGGAGCATTTTTTTTTTGAGTTTTTTCTTGATAGGCTTTGCTCTAGGGATGACAACTAGATGTTGTACCACTAATGCTAGATCTAGTCAAGGCATGTTAGTATAGGTCTTAGAAAAGTTTACCTTTCTCTCCTTGATGAATGTTGCAAAAATTTCCTTCTCCTTAGGATCAAGTGAGGTTATGTGGTATGTTATCTTTGGGTCCTCTATTGTGCCAACATCTATGGACTCTACTTCTTCTACAAGGAGTGTTGATCTTTCTTGATATTTTTATATGGGGAGATTGAATCCTCCATCCTCGGGTGCCTCTGGGAGGTTTTCACCATTGAATGCATCCTTTACTTTTCACTTTACTAGATCTGATAGAGCCATAGTATGGTTTCCTCTAGGGGATCATTTTTTTTTTTTTTTCTTTCATTTTCATGACTGGAAGATTCAATCTCTCCCCCAAATTATGCCTCATATTTGAGCTCCATGATGAACCCTGCTTTGTGATCTCAAACTGGTATATCTATTTGAAGTCCCATGAACTCTACGATTGCCTGATTGATCTGGAATTGATCCAGAACTAGTGTATGTTGTTGTTGATCCCAATCTATGAGTCATAGGTAACAGAGTGGGAGGTTATCTTCTACAAATATTATGGAGGTAGGCGAAAAGGTTAGTATGGCTTTGGTATCTTTTTCCCACTAGGTATCTAAGTAGTCATTATTAGAATTGGCAGAATCATATCTGGTGACAAAGGAAGGAGAATCCCATTCGTATTCATTTGAGTCTATTTCAGAGTGGTAATAGATGTTGGGAATGGTATTCATGTACTAGAGAGGGAACCTATCAATTCTAAAGTTGTTGAATAAGTCTTTGATAGGTAACTCATTTTCCATGATATGATAGATATCCAATGCCTTAATGCTAGCAGAAGTTTCTCATTTCTTCTAAGAGGTTCATCTGGTTTTTGGAATAACCATGTCTTTTGGTTTATATCCTAGCCCCATAATTTTATTTCTCTATTTAACTATGATAGGCTCTAATCTGCCTTGTTTATGTAGCCCAAGGCCACCTGTTCCATTGTATCCCATCAGTTTAACTAATTGATAACCTCTAGTGTTAGAATCAATTAAAATGGGTTGTGGCTTTTTTGATTCTTTTTGGTCCTCCTTGTAGATCATTTGTACTATCTTTATCTCTTTTGGACCTCCATATACTCTGGGTGTAGGTGGAAGCATTCTGATGTAGAATGCTTGGTTAAAATGGTAATTCCCATTACCCTTGTCAAGTACTTGAATCTTGGCTTCCATTTTCGGTTGCTCACTTGATGTGTTCTTGGTAGAGGTCGATGGAAGCATGGAAGGGTTGAAATAAGAAAAGGAATGTAAGGCTATATCATTGTTAGGAACACAATGGATTTTATTGTACTTCTCCTACTTTTCACAAAAATGGAAAGGCTTAGGATCAACATATAGTGTTACCTCCTTTCCTTCATGGGGAAACTTTAGGCATTGATGAAAAGTGGAAGGGGCTTCTTGTAATGAAAGGATCCAAGGGAATCCTAGGAGGAGGTTGTATGGTAACTCAAGGTTGACTACTTGAAAAATAGTTTTTGTGATGGTTGGTCCTATCTACACTAGCAACCTGACTTCTCCTTCAAAATTTATTTCCAATTCATCATAGGCCCTTATGGTGATACTCTTTCCTTTTTCAATCACATCGTCAAAATACCCTAACTTTTTGATTAATTTTAAGGTACAAATGTTTAAACCTCCACCATTATCTATCAATACTCATTTGACCATGGTCTTGTGAACACCAAACTCTATGTATAGAGCTTGATTATGGAATGTTTTTTGTGGTAGATCTTTCTATGAAAAGACTAAATGATTACTTCTTGTGATTTTTCCAACCATGGCTTGGAATTGACTAGGATCGAGGTCATTAGGGACTGAAATTTCTAATAATTTCTCCAATATTTCCCTATGTGCGGGTGATACTTTTAACAATTATAGGATTGGGATTAGGGCAGGTGTCTTCTTTAACTGTTCCACAATGTTGTAGTCACTTGGTGACTTTATTGTGGGTTTAGGAGGTTCTCCTTGTATTGTAACTCTTCCTCAATGGGTAGTTACATTGTAGTTGTTGTCTCCTCCTCATATTGTTACTACATTTTCCCTATTGTCATCAAATTGTGAGAGGGTTCCTATAACTATGTCACCGTATGTGTAATTAGAATTTTGGTACTCTTTGTTCCTTTCCTTTATCATTCCTATTAGTGTGTTTTGGGATCGGGTTTGAGTATATTTGAAGGTCCTTATTTCTTATACGATGCTCAACATCTACTTCCCCTATGTGTATCAAGTCCTGGATGATGTGTTAGAGGTGCATGTAGTTGTTGGTTGTATGTCCTTTGATCTTATAGAATTCATATAATTGTTTCTCATTGTACCATGGTGTCTCAAAGCTAGGTTCCTCATAATTTTGGTGATCATTCATTTTGATGAGGTTCTATTGTACCATTTTGTGCATGACTATTTCAAGTGACTCACCTAGTACTATGAACTGCCTCCTAGGCTAATCATATTGCCTATGTTTCCCTCCCTAATTTTTTTGTTGGTTTATAATTTGATTGTTCTTGGGAAAAGTAATTTGGTTGTTTTGCATGTTGTTGGGACCATAGCTTGTTTGTGTCACATGTGGTTTTTTTTTATTTGTGTTTTGTGTATTCCATACTATTATAGTGTCTACCACTACATCATTTGTGATGTTCTTTTTTTGGCCCAAACTTTACGTTTCTCATTTGAGCTAAAGGGACTATCTTTTGAGCTATTTTTTTTAAGGTTCCTCTTTCCATGAGGGCTCTCTCAATATGTAACCCCTTTTTTGATTGTTTCCTCAAATTCTACAAGATATAGCATAGTGAGATGGTGTTTTATTTTAGTTAGGACATTTGTGATGAAAATATCCACCAATTCCTTGTCTGGAATAGGCCATTCGCAATGACTCGCTTTGTATATCCATCTTTATAGGTAGGAGGTAAATGAATCTCCTTGGTTCTATTTGATTGTGGACAAACTTGTGATGGTGACATCTTGCTCTACGTTAAACGAGAATTGTCTTATAAACTTGCTAGATAGCTCATGAAAAGTTCTAATTCCTAGTTGTAGATGAGTGGACCACTCCATAGCATGACCTGCAGGGCTATGTGGAAAAATCCTCATGAGATAGGAAAAAAAAATTTGTACTTCCATGCATGATACTGAGAAGTCTCGTATATGATCTATTGGGTCTCCCCTTCCTTTATACTGGTTATCAAACCTCGGTATTTTAATTTTTTTTAGAAAGGGTAGTGTTGTGATGGAACGATCGAAAGGGAATGGAAAGATTTCTTGAAGAGTGTAGGTCTTCTTTTGTTTTCCTCCTTGCATGTTGACTATTTTTAGGGTGATAGCATTTAGTTTTAGTTCCATCTCTATTTTTGGTACGTTTTTCTACAATCCCTACATGTAATAACCTTGTTGTCCTACTAGGTTTTTGTCATATATCAAGTATTGTGAAGGTACAGGACCTTGATAGCCATATGGGATGTAAGGAGGGTTAACTCCTTTTTGTGTGTAAGGAGGGTTATCTCCTTATTGCTAGGATGAAATATACTAAAGGATTCCTTGATGATGCATTGACGGGCTACCTTGTGGATGAGATGACTAAAGAAGGTGTTGGCAACACAAGGGAAAACAACTAAGAGGGGGGATGAATCAGTTGTCACATAAATTATACTTATTAAACTTATTATTAGATCTAATAAGTAAACATGAAAGCATAAACCATCACCACATCAAAAACACACATAACACCAAGATTATTATGTGGAAACCTTGTTAAGGGAAAAACCACGATGGAGGTTAGTCCTCAAGATTATACTATGTTAAAAGTATTATGAATGGGGAATGCACATGAATTTAGGCACATTTCCTAAAGCTCACTACTCTAATAAAAAGTCTCACTGCCCAAAGGAAGACTCACTATATTATAGTCACATTCAGATTACATTTCAAAGATTTTGAACTAAGAAAATAATATCTTCTAATGCTTGATTGCAGTTCTGGTTAAGCACATAAACACTTTCTTCTACTCACTCTTCTTCACACTTTACTTTAACCTTTGAAATATTAGAACATTGTTGGCACACCATGCCCTCAAATGGTATAAACAATCGATCATATATATCTGCAACTAAGGATAACATCAACTACATGTCAGCCCAATAAAATATGAAATGTGTACAAATTGCTAGCCCAAATCAATAAATGTTTTATCAATGTAGACCAAAAACTGTTATCCAAAACATAGTAAGGATCCAAAACAAAATGTCTGGAACATGAAACACCTTTAACAATTATGCCTTGAAGATCCGCAACATGCTACAATCACCCTGTCGGCCATGCTCATGAAAAATGTGAACTCACAAAAGAAAATCACCAATCGTGAGCATAAAAATAAATGCGAACCACAAACAAAAATATAGAACGATCTAGAAACATCCACAAGAATCATGAATCACCACAGAAGCATCCACAACAACTCAAATTACTAGAATCACATCATATTCTTTCAGGAACACCAACTAAAGCAATAGAACAACTGTCAGAACATAGATACTCATAACTTAATCAAATCTTCATGTGAAACTCTGAACCTTCATGTGGATAAACTAGATATAATTTTCAACAAACCCTTTAATCCACAACTTCTTATCATCAATATACTGAGCTAGCCATCATACTGAACTTCACTACATCATCGACAACTTGCAACTTGTTTTATTACAATTTTCTCAATATCCTCGACATATACAACCTTAAAGACATTAATAGAAATAGTGTTGACATCAATGACAACCATATGTCAGAAATATCCAATAATCTCCCCCTTTGGCATTGATGGCAACACATGATGTGAAAAAAACCATCAACGATACTTTCTCCCCCTTAGATTTTGACTCTTTTCTCCCTTACTCTTTCATAGTTTTTCACAAGACTCTTCTCCCCCTTTGAAATCAATGACAAAGGTACAAATTATCTTTCTCCACACAAGCTTTGAACCACATTTCTAAACATCTGAATACTCCCCTTGAGTAGCAACCACCACAAAATCAATCTGGATCACAAGATATGTCTATGAAATGCACAGATTGATGCAAGTCATTGCATCTTAATTATGATTAGGAGGGTAATCACCCCTAGCTTCCCTCTGAGATACTCAAAAGTATCCTTAGGAAAGGTCTTGGTAAAGATATATTCAATCTATTCCTTAGTGGGCACATACTCCAATTTGACTTCCTTTTCACTCACCTTCTCTCTCAAAAAGTGAAACTTGATAGATATATGCTCAGTTTTTAAATGCAGCACCGGATTCTTAAAAATGTTAATTGCACTTTTATCACAGAATATAGCAATAGGTTCATCATACACAACTCTGATATCTTTCAACATCTACTTTATCCAAAATACTTGAGTACAATTGTTAGCAGCATCAATGTATTCTCCCTCTGCAGTAGATAAAGAAATGGTATTTTTCTTCTTACTTAACCATGACATCAACTTCTTTCCCAAGAAAAATGCACCACCACTAGTACTCTTTTTGTCATTCACATCTCCTGCCCAATCAATATCAGTAAAATCACTCAAAGTAAGGTCATCTTCTTTAGGATACTATAGGCCAAAATCAAGTGTGCCCTTCAAGTACTTGAAAAATCCTCTTCACAACTGTCACATGAGATTCCTTAGGATCAACTTGAAATCTTGCAACAATGCATATGAAATTCATGATATTAGGTCTAGTTTGAGTGAAAGAGAGCAATCCATCAATCATGGATCTGTATCTAGTCTGATTTGTTTTAGGAGAATCATCATCTTGTGTCAACTTACATCCGGTCACCATAGGTGTACCAACTGGCTTTGAATATTCCATACCAAACTTCTTTAGCAATTATTTCACATACTTGGACTGAGATATACATATCCCTCTATCTAGCTGAGTAATTTGCAATCCCAAAAAGAATTTCATTTTTCCAATCATAGACATCTGAAACTCACTCTGCATCTCATAAGAAAACTTCATGCACAAACTATCATCTCCTCCAAAAATGATATCATCAACAAAGACTTCAACAATCAAATCTTTATATGATCAATCTTGAAATACAAATTACTATCAACAATACCTTTATTAAATCCAAGCTTCAACAAATACTTGTCCAATCTAGCATACCATGCTCTTGGGGCTTGCTTAAGTCCATACAACTCTTTCTTCAACCAGAAAACCGTATCTCCCTATTCAGTCAATTGAAATCCATCAGGTTTCTCAATATACATTTCTTCATCCAGTTCACCATTTAGAAATGTTGACTTGACATCCATCTGATAAACCTTAAAGTTTTTGTAAGAAACATAAAAATTAATAGTCTCACAGCTTCAATCCTAGAAATAGGAGAAATTTTTTCTTCAAAGTAAATTCCTTCCATCTGAGAATATCCTTTACACACTAGTCTTGCTTTGTTTCTAACAACTTCACCTTTCTCATTCCATTTTTTCCGAAAGATCCATTTAGTTCCTATTACATTTTTGTCCTTAGGTCTAGGAACAAGGATCCATGTATCATTCTTCTCAATTTACAGTAGTTCTTCTTTCATTGCTTCCACCCAATGTTCATCTCTGCATGCTTCATTGACACTATTAGGCTCAATCTTTGAGATCAAATAATTTTCTTCTGCAATTCTTCTCATATTTTGAACACCTTTGTTCTTATCACCTATAATTTGATCTTTTGAGTGATTTAGTCTTACATACCTTGGATTCTTAGGGTGTTCTTGAACTTCAGGCTCTTGTGATCTCACTTTTGTACTTTCACTAGTTTCTTCCTCTTGATTTTCTTGATTCACCAGAATGATTTGAATTTGATTTAGATTTTGAACTTGCTTTCCTTTATCTGAACTATCATTCTGATCATCTGAATCATATTTGTAGGTTCTAGATGGTCTAACTATGTCTTCATCAACCTTGACATTAGCACTTTCAATTACTTTCCCCAATCTCTTATTGTAGCACCGGTAGGCTTTACTTTTAGTAGAATAACCAAGAAATATTCCTTCATCACTTCTAGCATCAAAATTTCCTATATCTTCATCTCTTTTGATATATCATTTACTCCCAAATATTTTGAAGTATCTAACAATAGTCTTATGACCAAACCATAGCTCATAAGGAGTCTTACCGACATCACCTTTGACATGTACCCGGTTGAGAGTGTAAATGACAATACTCACAACTTCTCTCCAATAGATATGTGAAACATTTCCTTTCAACATCATGGTCCTAGAAGCTTCTTGAATTGTCATGTTCTTCCTTTACACAACTCTATTTTGCTGAGGGGTCTGCAAGGTAGATAATTGTCTCTTTATCCCATTCTTTTCATAGAAAGAATTAAACTCACCGGAAGTGAATTCACCTCCTCTATCTAATCTCAGACATTTAATCTTCAGACCCATCTTTGTCTCAACCATAGCCTTAAAAATATTGAATTTCTCTAGAGCTTTAGATTTTTCCCTTAAGAAAGTAACCCACATAAATCTAGAATATTCATCAATAAGTAACATGAAATACTTGTATCCTTGTAAAATTCTAACTCTAGAAGGACCACACAAGTCAATATGCACAAGCTCCAACACTTCATTTGAACAATGTTGTTTTCTTTAGAATGAAACTCTAGTTTTATTCCCTAACTGACATTCCTTGCATATAGTATTAGTAGGTTTTATCAACTTAGGAAGATCTCGCACTGCTTGAGTAGAACTTATCTTGATAATATTATCAAAGTTTACATGAGACAATCTCCTATGCCACAACCAACTTTCATCAACTTGAGCAATCAAACTAATTTTACTAGTAGCACTTAGGTGAAAGATATTACCTTTTTTTTTGTATTAGATGCAATCACATTTATGGAACTCCCCAATATTCTACACTTTCCATCCTTGAATTGAAGATTGTATCCCTTGTCAACCATCTATCCAATAATTAAGAGATTATGCTTCAATCCTTCCACATATAGGACATCGTCAGTATTATGCTTACCATCAAGAGAAATGGATCCTCTACCATAGATTACACCAGATTTTTCATCACCAAATATTACAACACCACCATCATACTCTTCCATGCTCAAAATTTTACTTTTATCACCTATCATGTGATGAGAGCATCCATTGTCAATCACCCATTCATACTTTTCTTCAACTCTGGCAGCTAGAACTTTCTCCACATTTATGCAACTCGTAGATTCAATAGGTACTGGATCATTTTACTTGATAGCAATAAATACCCATTCATCCTCACTTAAATTCCCTTTATCAGATTCATCATCTATCACACCTTCATTAGCAACATAATAACACTTTCTTTGGAATCTAGGCTTGTTAGGTCTTGGCTTAGGAACTCTTTCTTGACACCTTGAGGAAAAATGACCTATCTTATTGCAAGAAAAACATTTAAGAGGAAATTTCCCATTATACTTACCTTCTTCTTTTGCTACCCTCTTGACAATAAGTGCTTCAATCTCATCTAGTTTTCTCTCTTCTTCCTGAATCTCTCCCATTTCTTGCTCATACTTGGAAATTTTTCTAGAACTTTCTCCTGGATCATATCTCTACTTATCTTTTCTGGAGATAGTAGATTTGAATGAAAATTCTATCTTAGGAAGAGATTCGCCAAACTCACTTAACTCAAAAGTAGCAAGCTTACCAATCAACATGTCTTTGGTTACATTTGTCACAGTCCAGATCTAATCAATAGCAATAGATTTTTGTTTGTATGTAGCAGGAAAGGATCTAAGCACTTTAGTAAAAATATCTGGTTCTTCCAATGTTCCACCAACACATCTAATACTACACACAAGTTCATTCACTCTCTGAATAAAAGAAGTGATGTTCTCATCTTCACCCATTCTACACTTTTCATATTTCGCTTTGAGGCTTTGTAGCTTAGCAATCTTCACATGGGTATCACCTTCATACAAAGTTTCCAACTTTTTCTAGTTCTCATAAGAAATCTTTGGCTTCATTACATTTGTCATCTTAGAATCAATCAGAGCACTCAACAATGCTTCCTTAGCCCTGATATTGTACTCGACTTCCTTAATCTCACCTACAGTAGAAGGACCATTATGTGGGATGATATATCTATTCTTTGTAATTGTCCAGTAAGGTTCAACAATGCATCTCATATGACACTCAATTCAAGTCTTCCACAAAGAATAATTAGTTCCATCAAATCTTGGACTATCCTTCTTATATGTCACCATCCCAAATCACCTCAAGCGGTCAAGCTTCTCCAAAGGAACCTGCTCTAATACCAATTGTTGGAAACACAAGGGTAGACAACTAAGAGGAGGGTGAATTATGATTGTCATAGAAATTATACTTATTAAACTTATTCTCAGATTTGATAAATAAACATGAAAGCATAAACCATCACCACATCAAAAACACACATAACACCAATATTTTTACATGGAAACCCTATTAGGGGAAAAACCATGGTGGAGGTTAGTCCAGAAGATTATACTCTATTAAAATTATTATAAATGGGGAATGCACATGCATTCAGGCACATTGCCTAGAGCTCACTACTCAAATACAAAAGTCTCACTGCCCAAAGGAAGGCCCACTATCTTACAGTCACATTAAGATTATATTCAAAATATTTTGAACTAAGAAAATAACATCTTCTAATGCCTGATTATAGTTTTGGTTAAGCACATAAACAATTTCTTCTGTTCACTCTTCTTCACACTTTACTTCAGCCTTTGAAATATTAGAACATTTTTCACACACCATTCCCTCAAATGGTATAAACAATCAATCATATATATCTGCAACTAAGGATAACATCAACTACATGTCGGGCCAACAAAATATGAAATGTGTACAAATTGTCAGCCCAAATCAATAAAAAAATTATCAATGTGGACCAAACAATGTTAGAAAAAACATAGTAAGGACCCAAAACAACATGTCTCAAACACAAAACTCCTAAAACAATTTTTCCTTGAGGATCTGCAACACACTACAATCACCATGTCAGCCATGATCATGAAAAAAATGAGCTCACAAAATAAAATCACCAATCATGAGCACAAAAATCAATGCAAACCAACAACACAAACAGAGCATGATTTAGAAACATCCACAAGCATCATGAATCACCACAGAACCATCCACAACAACTCAAATTACTAGAATCACATCATCTTCTTTTAGGAACACTAACTAAAGCAACAAAACAACTGTCATAACACAGATACTCATAACTTTATCAAATCTTCATACGAACCTCTAAACCTTCATGTGGATAAACTAAATATACTTGTCAACAAACCCTTTAATCCACAACTTCCTATCATCAATATACTGAGCTTGCCATCATACTGAACTTCACTACATCACCAACAACCTGCAACTTGTTTTATTACAATTTTCTCAATATCTTGAACATATACAACCTTAAAGACATTAATGGAAAGTGTTATCAATGACAACCACATATCAACAATATCCAATAGAAGGGTGCTCTGTGGCACACCTCATTGGGTAGGACTAAACTAAAGGTTTCCTTGATGATGGATTTGCAGGATACCTTGTTGATGGGACGATTAGAGAAGGGTGCTTTGTGGTACACCTTTTTGGGTAGGACTAAACTGAAGGTTACCTTTTTGATGGGATGAATTGAGAAGGATGATCTATGGCACACCTTGTTTGGTAGGACTAAACTAAAGATTACCTTGATGATTCATTTGTGGGATACCTTGTTGATGGGATGATTCAATAAGGGTGTGATGTGGCACACCTTGCTGGATAGGACTAAACTAAAGGTCACCCTGATGATGCATTTACGGGATACCTAGTTGATGGGATGACTGAATAAGGGTGCTCTTTGACACAACTTGTTAGGACGGATAAGTTAAAGGTTACCCTAATGATGCATTGGTAGGATACCTTGTTGATAGTATTGTTGGTTTGGAAGGGGACCCTATGGTCCACCTTGTTGATGGTACTGATTTTTTGAAGGGGGACCTTGTGTTCCACCCTATTGATGATACTAACTTTTTGGAGGGGGGGCCTTTGTTCCACCTTGTTGATGGTACTAATTATTTTGGGAAGGGTCATAACTTGAAGTGTTTTAAGGTATATATTTCCTAGGAGGTGGATTGTTATTTTGAGGTTCATACTGAGATGGCCCTCCTTGATACATGTGTGCCATTACTGCTTGTTCAATCTGAGTTGGTTTTATAAACAAGGGATTCTCTTTGGGTTGACCACTATTTTGTGAGAACATGGGTGGCATGTTTGGCATCTCTAGGGGTTGGTTTATTAGTCTCATAACTGAGTTATCCCCTAAGTGGATAATATTGGGGTCTTTGAGAGCCTCTATGTTGAAGTTCATTGGTAATTTAGCACCGCTTTATGCTAACTTGAAGAAATAGGAGTATGGGTCCTTTCTTAACAACCTATCCATTAATTTGAGAACCTTGGGGTTGTTAGAATTTTAAAACAATTCTTCCTCATTTATCTCTTCTTTAGTATCTACCTCCTCTATAACCACTCTATTTTGGATCCTAGTTTTTTTGTTCCATTACCTCCTTTTGTTTGCAGTTCAGTTCTTCTTCACTAAAGGTGTCTCTGTACACTGGTCTCTTTTGGGGAATTCCAAGGTCACTTGGCCTATAGCCCCATGGGCTACTCTCACCATTCATGGTATTTTCTGGTGGGTTACTAATGGTGTTCTTTCTTGCTTCCATTTTCTTCTTATGCTTTGATCTCATGGTTGTCATAAAAATCTTGGGTCCCTTATGGGAGAGTGGTGTAATGTTTGAACTCTCTATGTGACTCAAATCCTAAAGACACAATGTTGTTCTAAATGATAGGATAGATTTGGGTAGGTAAGCCTGTTCGATTCCTCCTTGCTTGGGCGTAATAGTTTCTTAGTAAGAAGTTACAATTGTAGTAAAGTTTTAAGGTCCACTTCCTACCAATTTTGAATTATGATTCCTATGTCTGCAATGGTGAGAAATAGACCTTTCCCTATGGATTTTGATTATATGTTAGATCATCTAGAGGAGTTATGTATCATAAAAAATCCTAGGGTTTTGTTTGAAAAAGAAGGTATACAAGTTTGAGTTATTCTTGAAACATGTTTGTATAAGTTGTATGCCAACCTGGTTCTATTTTTGTGTACTACTAAAAGATGTTTCCTGAGAGATTTTTGACTAAGATTCCTAAGTTAGGAATGATGACCTGTGGATTTTCTCTTGGGGATTCCATTTTTTTGTGAGATCATGGAGGAGAGGATATTTATTACCACGCGGGTGATGGTAACATGGGTCTCCTGGTTGCTATGTCTACTTTCTCTTCCTGTTTGTATAAATTGATTGATGTGGTGAGAAATTGGCAGGGTGTTTTGTTCTTCTGAAAAATTAAGGTTCTCAAGCTACTTATGATTTCAATTTTGTCACCTTCAATGTATGTGAGACTAGGTTGAAGGATCAGTGCTACAAGGTCATATTGTTGAACTGGAGTAGTTGGTCACTAGATGTTCATAAGGTGTAATGGTGTTATGAGATGATTTTTTTGAAGCTCAAGACCCTAGGGTTTGATTGTTGTTTCAAAATGCTACTACTTTTTGGAAATCAAAATGTTGAAGAGCTAGGGTTGATATTCCACTTCCTTGTCTAGAGGATATGTTGCAGGAAAGCTTACTTGTACTATCTACGAGTCCCAAGTAACTATTGATATCATAGACGTCTGAGTGGAGGAATGATCCCAATGGTTTGTTTGATTTTGATTTCAAATAGGTAATATGGAAATAATAGATGAGGGACTATCTGACCTTCTAGCTTTCCAATTGTTTTGTTCAAACAATGATCCTATAAACAACTCTCTCAACTTTCTTTGTGTTTTGTATATGGAAAGTGATAAAAAAACACTTGGAATGACTCAACAAGCATGGATTTATGTGAACTTCATGTCTATAACTTAAGTTGTGAACTCACAACACCCAAGCCATAGTTTGCAAATGTTTACTTTGATTAATGTAACCTAAATTATAAGTCAGAATGTTCAAAAACCTTTAATAAAAAATCCTTTCAAGGAGTGCAAACATAAGGCTTCTTTCAGAAGTATGCACTAAATCAAAGGGTTTGTGATTCAACCATCTCATTCAGTGTTTGTTTGAATGTGTTCTTTTTCTTTAAATAAATCACAAAATTTGGTGTTAAATTATTTTGAATGTATTGGCAAGTTTAACATAAATAAACAATTACAACCCTAGGGGATATAAACCATTCTCTTAGGAAGGTTTCCCTCATGCTCTGAAGAGATGATTTTACATGAAACCTATGGTACATGCTTGTAGTCAGACATGGCAAGTAACTTCTCAGAAGTAAATTTTGATGCACCACTTTCAGAGAATGTTTTTGGATAATAGGGTGGATTCTAAATTAATTTATTTCTTGGTGATAACTGTGAACATGAAAATATGACACTCACCTACTGGCCACTTAAGGCTCTTTAACCATTCCCATTCCACTTAAGGTGTCGGATTAGGTGTAGACTGTTGTCAGCAGGACTTGAAGCTACTTTCTTATGATTTCACAACCTTTGATATAGCCTTCTAGTAAACATGCTTCGTGACCTTTCAATGAGTTCTCCAGCATGGGATGTGTCTCCAAGAAAGCCCCCTCTTTAAGGTAATCTCGAAAATAAAATGCAAAGCTCAAAAAAAAAAATTCACTCACCCAAGATTGCCAAAAGGTGCAAGGGGAGAAGATAAAACACTTCATCTTGCCAATCACTAAATGCACAATTAACAATTTATAGCAATTTCTTATTTTTTAAACACCTCGAGCAGTGTTATCCCCATAAATATGTGAATAACATAAATAAATTATTATTTTTATTTGCAACAATACGAAGTTTTTCAAGACATCAGTCATTTACAATAGAAATGGTGCAATACAAAAGAAATAACTTATTCATTTTAAGCCCCAAACTTGAGTGTTTCAAAGAAAATAGTCTTGGTTCTAACTTGGTAAACAAATGTAAATCGAGCATGCATCAACAAAAATGGAAATTGTTGGTGTTATTTTTTTATGCACCAAAGTTGAAGTTCCTAATTATGAAAACATGAAATGTGTTCATTTTTAGAGCCCCAAAATTGAAGTGTTTTTTTGTTCTTTTTATAAGCACCAAAATAAGAGTTCCTAATTATAAAAACATGAAATTGGTTCAATTTTAATAACACTAAAAACAAATGTGAGTTTGTGTTTGTTCTTTTTAGAGCACCAAAATCAAGAGTTCCTAAGTTAAGAAATCTCAAAAATGGTTCTATTTTATCAACACCAAGATCAAATGTGAGTTTTTGTTTGTTCTTTTTAAAGCACCAAAATCAAGTTTTCCTAAATTAATAAAAACTGTTTGTGGATTGAAAAATATTTGACCGGTCATCTTCCCTACAAAAAATGAGTTAATGTCACTTGAATCCTGCATCAAATCTGTTAATACCTGTTACACATTCAAAAACAAGCAAACATTAGTGGAAAAATTAATTACAATAGTGAAGGATATGTTCACTTGTCTGTAAGAGCAACTACTCAGTTCTTTGAGAAAATGCTAAAAAAAATGCAAAAGCACCCTATCAGAAACAAATACTCAAATCTGATAATAGATGTTACCACTACAAAAGAAGATGTGACGGTTTTGGAGCAAGTGTGTTGATCTTGGTGCAAGTGCACAATTTCCCATGGAAAGTGAATAGTTTATGTAGCAAATGTGTGGTTTTCTTGTCAATCAAGTGTGTAGGTCTTTTGGGTAGTGCGTGAAAAATTTGTCAAGTGTGCTTTTGGGACTTGTAACTTCAAAAATAGCTTAAACGAACATTAGAGGAGGGGACAAGGGTCCCATCGGGTGTGCCAGGAAGTGTGAAGGGGAGAATGATAGATGTAAAAAATATCAAACATGCTTGAAACAATAATCTAAGCTAAGATCAAACATACTAATCTAAGATCTAATCCTACACATATGAAATGAAACTAATCTATTTGTTCACACATTAAGAAATCTACAATTATTGAATTCAATGTAAACAAAAAACACAGTGTTACCATCCTGTAGTGGAGTGTATTTTTCTGATGTTGGGTTGTTCTTATCATCTTGAAGCCTCTAAAGTTCGTGTGCAAAATCTGGAGGAATGATTGCTTGATGTTGGTTGATCGAAGAAATGAGGTTGAAGCACTAACAATGGTGGTTGTGAATATTAGTGGTACTTTGTTATGCAAATGATGTTGATTCTTCAATCCTTATTTGTGAGGAAAGGGGTTTTTTATATAGAAAATGGGATTTGAAATGGACGATCAAGATCATGCCGAAGAATATCCAGGTCAATGATCAGAGTGTGTTGAGAGGATTTAGACATGAGAAGATTGTGAAAAGTTGATTGCACAATTTGGGTGATTGAAAATAGATTAGATAGTTAGGGATTAGATTGATCAATTAGGATTTTAGATTGATCAGTCAAGATTTATATGGCTTACTGAAGATTTTGATAGCTTAGTTAGGAATTTGATTGATTAGTTAACAACTTAGATTCCTCAGCTAGCAATTTAGATTGATTAATTAACAAATTAGATTGCTCAGTCAACAATAGTAATTTTATCAATCATAAAGTGGGTGAGGAATATAAATTAATTGATTTAATTGATTAATTCCTTTTTAGAGATGAACTTGCAAATCAAGTTTGGCTTTTGCAAACAAAGTTGCATTAGTTTGATTTGATTTTTGATAATTGATTTGAATAGTTTGATTTAATTATTCAAATTTTGGAGGGAAAGTGTCATAATTAAATTATTATGATTTAATAATTTAAAATTTTTAGAGGAATAAAGTGTTTAGTGATGTAATCAAATAATTGGTGTTATTTAATCAATCAAGACAAAATAAAGTGAGATTAAGACTTCATTCAATAAATGTAATTAATTTAATTGGTCAAAATGATGAAATGTGAATTAATCAAATAATGTTTTATTTAGTCAATAGCAGAATTAAGGTTTTTAGGACTTTATTAAACAAATGAAATTTATTTAATTTGTCAGAAATGATGAAAAAGTGAATTAATTAAATAATGTTGTTTCATTTAATTAATAGAGGAATTAGGGTTTTGGATGTCATTTGATTTGGTGTTTTAGGATGTTATAGGATGACTCTAAGTTGTTTCAAGATATTATGGGATGATTCAAAGATGTTGCAAGATGATTTTGAGGCATTCAAAGACATTACGGGATGTTTCAAGATGATTTCAAGTCATTCCGAGACAATTCCAAGATGTTTCAAGTCATTCCAAGACATTATGGGATGTTGTGGGATGATGTTCAATGTTGTTTGATGTTGTTCGATGTTGTTCAATGTTGTTCGATGCTATTCAGGGTGTGTGATAGTTGTTAAGTCAATTTTACATGTCTACAATATTGTTTTTTTCTCAGTCAAAACCCTAGTTTGGTAATTAAACCTTGATAGAAATAAGAGATCTTAAAAGTAAATGTGAATGCAAGTCTTAATCTTAAGTGTATCTAATATTGGGAGATCTAAAATGAAATGAAACCCTATTCTAATGTGCTAGAATAAGATGCATGAATGAGACATAGAGATGATGACTCACTTTGGGAGATCTCTTATCACCGTAATAAGTAACAATAATGTGTGTAACTTCCTTTAGGCTGAAATTTTAACGGTAATGGAGGATGGAATCACTTAGGAAACGAGTCATTAGGCTTGGTTTGATGAATAGTTGCATGTCTCCAACCTAGAATTCATCATGATTCTCCATAGGTAACCATCATCAATCCTTGACAGTGCTAGATATTGAATAATAGTGAGCTTGAATACCTAAAAAAACATTAGTATGCTACTCCAAGACTTTAAATTTTCTCACTACTTACTTTTCAATGCTTGTGTGAAAGTAAGTTTGAGTTCTTGATAATGCTTAGATCTTGAATTAATCTCTCTCTCTAGGTGAAATAATTATTTGAAACCTTGTTTATATAGACATGTCATCTAATTTCCCATATATTAGATCTCAAATGCTGACATCAATCAAAAAATTTAATCAAAACCCTTAATTTTCATTGAAACCCTAAGAAGAGGCCACACGAGACTCATATGCCACTTGTGGTGTATGGGTCCCATCTAGGGGGACTCATCGCCCAAGGTGGCATATGAGTCCCACCCTAGTTTTTCGAGGTGAGAAAATGTCCAGTTGTTAGAAAATTGAATGCCTTTATTGATTTTATTGGGATTTCAACTGAAATAAGCATTGAGATCCGAAATAAAGGGTCTTCGGAGCCTATTAATGTTGATTTAAATGTTCATAAATGCAAGGGTACTAAAATGGGTCCTAACTAATTGTGAAATTGTACCATCTCTAAGAAGAGCGTACAATGTTCTACACTACAGGTCCAAAATCAATCCTCAAGATAATTATTGTGGTGCCTTAAGTCGGTAGTTTTATGGGAGAGGGGTCAACATTGGTGCGGGGTCATATGGTGGTGTAGTGTATTAAAATTCATACCCTTTCATTTTCACACTTGTTTGGGTCCACCTTGCTTTATCTATGCTTCTTTATGGCTTAATTGGTCCTATTTTGTATCCACAAGCCTAATAAACTATATATTTTTATGGAAAATCTTGACAAACCTCAAAAGATAAATGATAATTTAATGTTTCTTTATGTGTGTCCCTGATTTGTGGAGTGGGAATAAAACACCACCTAGGGTGTCTTTGTCCTCCATGGGTCTTGGGACCCTGGTTTTGAAACCTCTTAATTAGGTCCCTTTTTGGAGTATGTGCCTCAAGATTTGATCCTTGGGACTAAAACACCACCTAGGGAATCTTAGTCCTCCTAGGCTTATTTTTGGGGTCCAATTTCAAATTTGGGCAGCAATTTTGCCTCATTTAACTAATGACTTCATATGTCAACTTGTTGTGGTGTAATTTCAGGATATTAGGCATGAATAAGTATAAATACAAGGTAACTTTACTCATTTCAATCCAAGTATTTATGAGAGCATTCATTATAGTCAAATTGAGTCCACAAGTGCATTCAAGAGAGATTCGTCGATTATTTGGATCCATCATCTAGATTCAAGCATCATGTCAAGGGTTTATTGCATCCATTCATATTGTTGAGCCAAGATTGTGGATATAGCATTGAAGATCTATCTACAAGCATTGTTCACATCAAATCCAAGTATCCTAGATCAACATTCCTCATGGACACTACATGGTAGATTGTATATTTCCTTCATAAGACATCATACAAGGTGATATCATTTAGATATTTTATGTTTCATGCTTCATTTCATCATTTGGTTTAATTTCCTAAAAGGGGTTTGACCAAGGAAACCCCCATTCACTAAAAATAAACAAGTTTTCCCTCTCTTGTATGTTTGTATTTGTAGATCTAGGTTGAAGACTTGAAGATTATTTGGAGTGCAAGATTGAAAAATTGTAAAATTTGTATTGCAAAGTTGTCATCTTTATGAAAACTCACCTACAAGCTAGATCCAAATGTTTTAAAATATGAGATCCAAGGAGAAGCAATTGCAATCCAGGGAGCTCAAGACCACATTCTCACTTTTCAGAAATTTAGATGGGAGTAAAGGCCTCTTAGTCCTCTAGGTGGAATCTTTTAGTGATTTTTTGGGATTCAATTCCATTACCTGAAGGTTCTATGTTTGCCCTGAAAACAAAATTGGGACTTGTTGATCGTGAAAATGACACAAACAACGTTAAAATAGAATATTTCTACTCTATTTAGCCTGAAAAAGAAAGACAACATATAGTAGCCTCACTCCCAAGGTCCTGGTAGTTGGTTCTCAACTATCTGGTGTCACTCGATTGGTTCATGCAACTATAATATTCAAGGGGCCTATGTTGGTAACAAATAATATAAGCAGTGACTTGTTTATTGAGTTTTAATAACGAAGTGGGGTTTTTCAAATAAAAGAAAAAGATAGATCAAAGGGGTAAACCAGTAAACATGAATAAAACTTATCTAGCATCCAAAAATATATCTTCAATAATGAATGTTTTCCAAATAGATCAAATAAACCAAAGCATGACACAATTTACAGAATAATCTATACCATTGCATACATCTAAGTTGCTTAATTAACGTCATAGTTACACACCACAAATACCTCAAGAATTCCAAAAGAACACACATTTATTCATCACCAAGATCATAGATCAACAAACTTCAACAAATTCAATTCACCGATAATTTAATAAGATAATCCTTAAATCTGGTTTCTTTTAATGACTTTCATCACATAAGAAACTATCATGCTTCAACACAACCACTCACATTCAGATAGATTATAACTTATCAACCTTATCGAATAAGTCTTAATTCTAGCACCATATTGTGTAAACCTGTAATTTTATTTAACTGTAAAATGAAGTATAATGTATCTCTGTAACAACTATAAAAAAAAATCTATCTCCTAACATCAGGTAGGCCAATTCTATTCTCTATCAGCTGACCCTTACAATATGATACCCAAAGGGTATTTATAGATATACAAAATTCGAACTCCACTTCTATTTTAAGTCATCCATGCTTTTAGGGTTTTACAATCATCCTTGGAAACTCAGTTAAACTGGAAGAAAAGAGAATGGAAAATAAGAAAGTCATGCACTTCAAAACGTCAGTGTTGCATGCAACATGCAAAGAAGAAGAAAGCCATGCATGCAAGAGATTTATGCATGTGAAGTTGGGTCTGCAATAAACTCATCATAACTAGCGAAGACTTGTTGTAATACATCTAATTCTGGTCCATCAACCCAGCTATCTTCAAACTTAATTCACTCTAATTCTGCTGCAGCAAACCCTCTCATATCCTTCATCTTTGTCAATTCTCTTTTTAGTATCTTTTATCTCTTCTTTGACATCCATCAGTCGATCTCTCATCAAATCTTCACCATCATCCCCTTTTTGCATGAGTCCTTTAAACCTTTCATCCCATTTCTCTTTTATCTAGCTCAAAGGCAGGCCTTCCTTTGTTAGTATATCAACATCTACTATGATAGTGATAACTGCCTCCAATTCCTCAAATTGTTCAGTTAGATTATTAACAGCATCTTGAACCTCATTTCTATGTTTGCACAAGAATTTGTTCTGAATTGGAGTCTACAAGAGGTCTTTTCCATAAAATCTTTATTATCCTCCTCGAGTATTAACTGTTCAAAAAGAGTAGTCAAAGGCAATGTACTAACCTTCTCCAATTTTTGACTATACTCTTTATATTCCACCTCCTGCTTCTCCAATGCCTCAATATATTGATGCATTTCCCTTATCAACTCTTCTGACCCTTTGTACACCTCAAAACCTTCGACCAAAATTTCACCTACTTCTTGATTTAACTTGTCAACCCACCTATCTAACATCTCTGCTTTGCCCCTTACTTGCACTAAATTATCTACCACCCTTTTGCTTAGGAAAATTGGAGTCTCAATGGAAGCTACCTATTCTGATATTGGAGAAGAGACACTTTTCAAAAAGGAATGCAATTGATCCAACTGAGCCTTAAGCTCATCTTTCTTTTGCTTATCCTTTAACATCCTTGACTTCGTTGTCGAAGCTACCACATCAATTAGATTCATCTTCTGATCTCTGGTAGGTCTTCCCAAGTTAACAATACTTAATTGATAATTCTTTAATTGCATATCTCCTACCTCCTTTTCTTTCATCGATATGGCACACTCAGCAACAATTTTTCCCTTGTCTGTGAGCCTAGTGGAGTGTAGGATCTTGGCCTTCTTTTTAGGCCTTTCTTGTTCAATCTCCTTCATCATATTCTCCCAATATAGAGGTTGTGAAGGTGTTACTATTCTTTTCTGTAGGTCCAATTTCAACCAAGTGGGAGCACATGGAGCAGTAGTCATCATAGTGGAAGAAGAAGCAATAGTACTAGTAGGGGGTGGTTGTACATTTACTTGGGGTTGAGAATCAACCCTTGGTTCCTCTTGTTGTTCTTGCACCACATGCATCTATACAAAGTTTTCAGCCTCTTCCCTATCCTTTTGTTCCTGTATCTTCCTATCTTCTTCTTCCTTCTTCAACCTCTCTTCCTCTAATCATTCTCTCTCCAACTTTTCTTTCTCCAATATTTCCTTTTCTAATCTCTCCTTGTCTAATCTTTCCTTCTCTATAGCTTCTTTTTCCAGTTTCTCTTTCTCTAAAGCCTCTAGATTTCCTACCTCTAGAGCTTTAATCTTTTCCCCCTTTTCTTCTTCTTCTTGTTTCTTTCTAACCAGCTCTTTGCCCTCTTTATCCTTTTTCAATCATTTTGCTTCTTCTTCCTTTCTGTGGGCTTCTTCAGCAAGTTTTAACTTAGCCACTAGAACTTCTTTCTCTCTACGATGTCTTGCCTTCTCTTCCTCAAGGTCATGAATCTTTTGTATCAGTTCTAAATTATGATTTTCCTCCTTGACCTTGAGTTCATGTTCCTTTTTCCTTTGATGCCTATCTACTTCATCAACTCTTGACTTAGCTTCAATTTGTTGCTGCTGCATTATGAGATCTACTTGGGTCTTGGCATCCACTAACTTTTGCTTTTCTATTTTCGCAGCAACTTTTGCATCAATGTCCTTTTTGGCTTCTTAAAATAGTGCCCATTGATCCTCTGGTGTCAATATCTATTCAACATCCTCATCTAGAGGCATATTCTCTTGCACATCCTTCTCTAACATAGTCTCATCTGAGTCTATTCCAACATCAAGAATCTCCTACTCTACCCCTTTTCCTTTCAATTATTCATCAATACCATGGAGAGTCCCTTCAAGCATACTACCACTTGATTGTTTTGTAGGAGGAACTTGAGTAGAGGACTCACCTAATGCATATGTTGGAACAATTGATCCCATTTGGGAATCTCCTTCTTGTGTCTTTGGTTCATCATTTGCTACTTCAAGCTCTATTTCTTCAATGTTTGGAGGAAGAAACCCCAAGGGCTCCTTATGAGGTGTCTTTATTTTGAGCCTTTTATACCCTTTTCCCTTTTTAGGAGTTGGTCCTTGAGGAGTTTTAGTTCTAAAAACCAACCATTGAACACTTCTATCCAAGACTTCTCTTCCTATCTACTTAATATCAATAGTTTCCTCACTATCCCAGTCAATTGGATCCAAAATTTTAGTTCTGATGTGCAAAGCTTCATAAGATGGATCCAATACAACTCCATCATCCACTAATGTGTCAGGAATGTCATTCTAGACACCAAGTTCTGCCATGAGTGAGATAGATAATCTATCATAGTTCTTCCTCCTCAAATCATATTCATCCTGTCGGTCACTCCAGAAATCTTCTAATAAATTGAAATGCTTGTCAAACACAGAAGGTAACAAAGCATTCATCTTACCCTTCGGTTTAAAATAACAACGAGATGTGTATAAAACTAACTTTAACTGTATCAGCTCACTGCAGACCACCTTTGCTCCTACCAAATGCTGATAGCTATACTCACCCAACTTCATGGGGAACTTGAGACATCCTGTCTTATGTTTTATTCCAAACCGAGCATTAACTCCAAGAGCCTAATATACAAACTCCATTAATACTATCCTATTATTCCAACACCTTGGCAGCAAATGCGGATGGCCCTCAAAATGAGCTAACCTAAAATATGTAAACTTGGGGTATTGAATGTACCAACACCCCCATTCAACAATAAATTCCATGGCCTCATGACTCATCTTGTACCCTACATCTCAGTTAAGTTGGTTAATTACTACATATATGAATGCATCATTAACCCTTCTGAATTGAGTCTCAACAACTTGTAGAGATAGATGGTTATAACGTTCCCACACCTTCTTCTATCCATCCAACACTCCCATTATCCCTACTCTATTTAAACCTGGGAAGATACCCAACCTTTTTGTTGCATACACCATGTAAGAAGTCATAAAGAAGCATTTATTCCCCCGGATGGTGGTCAGTTGATCATGAATATCATTCGATATAATCATCGTCCAATCAAACTATTGTGCTCCATTTAAGATTGTCTGGATGAAGGGAAACATCCACTCCTTGAAATGAAAGGCATCTCTCTTCCCAAAAGCCCTAGACAACATCATTATTAAATCTGATACCTCTTTGGCTGGTCTGCAAGCTTGGTTAGAGACTTCTTCTCTATCTTCAACCATTTTTTGTTCAAATGAGACTTATTAGATTCCTTATACTTACTATATTTCTCCAAGGCCTCTGCCTCATCCAACTACACCAAGTTCTTAGGATTTGGGACATTAAATATACTTTGAAATGCTTGAGGAGTGAGATCAATGATCACATTGTTTTGTGAATCCATGCATTGTCAGGTGGCTGGATTGTAAGCACTTGCTATTATCAATATCAACTCCGGGCATTGGATTGATAAAGGAAACATAGTGATATGGGCCAAGCCGGAATCAACAATTCTTTGTGTCCTTCCTGTTACATCTTCCCGTTCTGCAAAGGTTTCTGCATATAGCTCCTCAAAATTATATTGACCCAAATTGGTATCGGTGATGTCTGACCAATTTGATTCTACTTTGCTCACTGTGACAGCATGACTCCTCTTATTATACTTTAAGATATAAGGTAACTATTTTGGCTTTATCTTCTTGGGCTTGGCTGCTGCCTTTGATGTTCCTATAGGCTGGTTCCTTTGGGAAGCCTCTCCTGATGTTCCCAACATCCTCTTAGCTTTTCCTATAACAAAGACTCTATTAGATCTCTGACTAAACATCTCAAAATGTGTCTTTCAAATCATACCTTTCATACATACATCGGATGCGGAACCAAGAAGAATACATCTTAACAATCATCTATTAACATACTACTGGGATCAGAATCAAAACTGGAATGGTCACTCTACTAACAAGCAGGGGGATCGAAATCGGGACTGAAACGGATTTGGTTGCTTTAGATTTTTATATTTTCATACTTTGTTTCGCTTCCACCGAGGTTAACATTTTTTGCTATAAGCGGAGTCGGAGACAGGATGGACGATGGAATTGACACTAACATAAAACACATCCAAAATTCTAAATCAATTCCAATCTTGCTTCCGACTATGTTGACAATGACGTCATCAAAGATTTTAACAGCTTAATGCATAGCTTCATGATTGAAGACCAAGGTCATATTAAATGAAATAAGGCTTAAAATATAGCATAAAATTGACCATGCCCATATGATCGTGGGGACAACTATATTTTAGGGCATCATATTTTAATCATTTAAAACATGATCATAGAAACGCATTAAACCCTAACCTAGAAAATGCGATACAAAACTAGGGCACAAATTTAACCCCTCCTAATTTAAACAAAAAAATGTGCAATAAAAATCTAAGTAAAAACCAGTTCTTATAAACCCTAACTCACTATAAAACATGATTTAATCTACCTCACTATGAAAACCCTATTTAAATATATGCATTTAAAACCTAACGCAACACGACGTGATCACAACAAAACATGAAAATAACCGTGCCCTAACTCACTATAAAACCAAAAACACAATCACAAAACAAAATAAAAGAAAGAAAACAAACACATAAAACTACCAAGAAAACATGAACTTTCTCAAAGCAAGAACGATCAAACAGAAACAAGAAAACATGAAATAAAAATAAAAGAAAATGAGAATAGGAAACCTACCTCGAACACAAAAAACCCTGGCAAACCCCCTGAAGAAATTCGCAAGCAACTATCTTCTCCCTCAATCAATTCACTCAGATGGACTCCGCAACTACTCTATTTCGCTCCTTGATTCTCAATCAATGATAATAATAATGTGTTTAATCCTTAATCAAGGTAAAATTCAAAATTATTACCTATGCATAGCAGCTGTCATTAATGCACTAAATGCAGTTAAAGCGGAGTCGGAACTGAAGAAGAACACACACTTCACTGCAGTGCAACATCGGTTCAAAATCCAATGACAAAGAAAAGGCGGGAGCGAAATCGGGATGGAAACTAATTCAGAAAATTGAGTAATTTCCCAACTTCATTCTCGTTCCGGTTCTGGGTCTGCCAACAAAGCATAAAACAAAACCAAACATGAAAACAAAAACAAAAGACTGAAAATAAGAAAACTTAACAAAAATACTTAACCTAAAACAAAATTTCAAAAAGCGGAGGCGGAGGCGAGATGGATTGTGATTTTGCAATTTTGAATAAATACCTACTTAACATCCACTCCCACTCCGGCTCCGACAAAGACAAAGCAAAAGGTTAAAAAGAAAGTCTGTCAGGATGGGGTTCAGAATAAGTTTTAAAAGAAGTTTCAAAACCCGATTAGGTTCCGGTTCCGGTTCCGCCAGACTAAACCAAAGAAATACAAACTATTGAAAACAAAAGACTCCAAACTTTGTTTGAAAAACAAAAAAGGATAAAAACATAAAGGGGGACCCATTTTGACAAAGGAAAAAGATGGGGTGGTTATGCAAGGCATAACAAATGGTGAATCGGTTGGAAAAATGGTTTACCCAAATAAAATTTCAGTCACCCTAAAACTACTTGGTTTATGAAGCATACCAACTTTGAATAAGATCAAATATATGTAGGATAAGTTTGAGCTAGAATCTCAGATGTATGTGCTAATGAGTTATTTCCGAATCTGAGTGTGTGCCTATATTGTGCATCATTCTTTGTAGATACTTTCTCTGTTCGTAAACAACTATACCTAATATTAAGCTACATAGGTTGAGTCCTTCAACTATCGTGCAATAAAATCCTAGGAATTGCTCTGCTACCAAACATGCGTCCATAGCCCCGACGGAGATACCTCTAGTTCTCTCAAAGCATTGCTCTACTGCCAGCCAGGCGTCCATAGCCCTGATAGAGATTCGTGATTACCCACTTGATATTGAGTTTGCCTTCTTCTCTCTTTCTTTTCTTTCATTCCTCATTTTTTTTGGAACCTTGCTTGTGGAAACCTTTTGTGCACCTTGCTCAATACTTCAGACACAATGAATCTGAAACATGGGTTGAGAACTACTATGGATTTCATGATAGTTTTGGAATCAGATTTTTCACTTGAATCAAAAGATAGAGCCACTCTAAAACAAATAAGTACTTATGCAAATGTTTTTTTCTAACTTGGTGACAGATTTTTTATCACAATTCATGAGATATTCACAATATATCTTATATCCTTAATAAATTTTCAAATCCAAACTAGAATAATCATAAAGCATAAGTTTTAGAACGAAATCCTTTTCAATGATTATGATGAAAATACCTAAACCAATTTCTCTCCTAGTACCAATAGTACTTTGAATAACAACCCCTTAATTTGAAATGAACAAAATGAAGATCCCCAACGAAACAAGACAAAACAAAACAAACAAACAAAACCAAGAAAGATAACAAAACAAAACAAAAAACCAAAAACTAAAACAAAAAAATCTAAACAAAAACTTAATTACATATGATACAGTATAATATAATTTCCTTTAAAAAATCAAACCTTCTATGCACCAAAATAGTGCTTGAGAAACTGACCTTTTACTGGTAATGGAACAGGGTGTCCTATTAAGGTACTCAAATGAAAAGCATTCTCGCCTAATATTTCAGCCACTTGATAAGGACTTAACTAAAGTCTATCAAACTTTTGATGATCTACTTTCTTCTCTTTGGCTTTATCCCATAATAACACAAGATATAATATCCTAAAATATTTTATTTTGGCTCTTTTATCAAACCAATGCTTGACAACAGCCTGATGTTTAGAGAATTGTTGCAAAGCAACATCTCTTTGTTCCTCCATGTTTAATAAATTAAGCAGTCTAACCTCAATCCTATCATCCTTGGTATGAAATTCCTGCATGAATTTAAGAATAGGTATCTATAAATGGATAGGGAAGATTGGATCTTGGCCATAAACTAACTTAAAAGGTGAGTTTCCTAGGGCTGCCTTGATTCTGGTTCGATTTTCCCATAAGAAAAATCTCAACTGGGTGTGCCAGTCCCTAGGATTATTCTCTAACAACTTTCTTATAACTTCCAACAAGTTTTTTTTTGTGGACTCAACCACTCCATTTCCCTGAGGGTAATAATTGGAAGAATATTTCAAACCAATTTTGTGTTCATAGGCCCATGAAATGAATTTAGCAGAAGAAAAAGTAGGGCCATTATCACATACCAAAGCAAATGGAACTCCAAACCTGGTTGTGATGTTCTTCGTCAAAAACATGATGACCACCTCTGTGGTGCTATCCTTCCAAGGCTGGGCCTCATTCCAATGTGTGCAGTAGTCAGTTGAAGTCAAGATGAATTTATGACCTACAGAAGAATTAGGATTAATTACACCCACAAAATCAAGTGCCCATTGTGCAAACAACCTTACCTCATATACTGGCTGCAGGGGCATTGTAGGATTTCTTTCTCTAGATGCAAAAGTTTGGCATACATGACAAGTCCTACTCTTCTGATGTGCATCTCTAAATATGTAAGGCCAATAATAGCCTGATCTTAGAATCTGATGAGCCAAAGCATCAACAGAACCATGCCCTGTTCCGTGTCTTCCATGAAACTCAAAAATGGCATGCTTGGCCTCTTGCTGATCCAAATAGCGTAGGTAGATTCCTTGAAAATTATTGATGTAGATGGATCCCCCTTTTAGCATATAGTGAGCACTCTTCATCCTTAATTCTCTCCTCTGAGTAGCATTCATTCTATTTGGACATTTTTTGTTGAGGAGGAAGAAGATTAAATCTGTATACGAGGGATCCTTTGTGAATGATTGGATAGCGTACTGCTGGCAAGTGATATTTTTGTCCACATCAGCCATTGCTTTTGATAAACCTTGTCCTCGAACAAACTTCATTGAGTGAATTTCTAAGTCAAACTCCTATAAGATTTCCATCCATTTTCCTCTTCGTTCCCCTAATTCACTTTGCATCAGAAGAGACTTCACAACTGGATCTGGAACTATAGCCATTACTTGACTTCAAATTATGTAATGCCTGAACTTCTTCACTGCTCATACCAATGCAAAGGCTTGTTTCTCTATTGGTGAATACCTTACTTCTGCATTCTTAAATGGAGAGCTCATAAAAGCAATTGGTTTTTCCTCACTCTCTTATCTTCTCTATGTCATAACTATTGCACATGAATGATCAAAAGCAAAATAATAGATGTAGAAGGGTTTTAGATAATCTGGGCTTGTCAAAATAGGTGCCTCAAATATAGATTGCTTAATCTGCATGAAATCAGACTTAGCCTCTTCACTCCACTCAATTTTTTCATCCTTCTTCATAATTTCATTGAGAGGTTTGATGATCTCTGCAAACCCTGTTATGAACTTTCTAACAAAATTGATCCTTCCAAAGAAAGACCTCATTTCCTTCTTGTTGTCTAGCTTTGTCAATTTCAAGATGGCCTCCACTCGGTCAGGATTTATAGAAATCCCTTCTTATGATATAATGTGTCCCAAGAGCTTCCCTTTGGACACTCCAAATACATATTTCTTTGGGTTAAGAGAGACACCATAACTTATACATTTCTTTAGAACCTTTTTCCAGGTTAGCAGCATGGTCTTCTCTATTCCTAGAGAAGATAGTTAAATCATCTACATGAATGATTATTTATTTTCCTATCAGATCCTTGAAAGCTACATCCATTGCTCTTTGGAAAGTAGCACCAACATTGATGAGACCAAATGGCATTCTCCTATAAGCAAATGTACCCCATTTAGTGGTGAAAGCAGTCTTCATTCTATCGTCATGACTCACCAGGACCTGATTGTATCCAAAATAACCATCCAAGAATGACATCATTTGGGATCCATTAACCTTTTGTAAAAATTCATCAAAAGAAGGCAATGGATAATTGTCCTTCTCAAAGGCCTTGTTTAGATTCCTGAAATCAACACATAATTTGATCTCACCATTCTTCTTTCGCACAGGAACTAAATTAGCCACCCAAGTAGAATGTCTAAATGGAAAGATTATTCTAGCAGATAAAAGTTTTTTCACCTACTTCTAGATCAAGGGCTCAATTAAAGCATTGACCAGGCATTGCTTCTGGCAAAAAGGCTTGGCATCTAGCTTGAGAGGTATGGTGTGAGTGATGACTGAAGTGTCAAAAGTTTTTAAATCATCATAACTCTAGGTGATAGCTTCAATGTTCTGCTCCAAGACCTTGATTATCTTGTCCTTAATTTCTTTAGGACAATTCTTTCCTATAAGAACATTTCTTTCTGGGCCTGAGTGAGTCAAATTAACAGATTCATACTTACCTCCCTCACTCTTTGTAGGCACCCTTTGATGAGCTCGTGGGTCTGAGTCAAATATTCTTTCCAAAGCAACCATCCATTTCAGAATGTTATTACTTTTTAAATCCAATATCCCTTGTGGACTCTCTTTCTCAGGATCCCAATCTCCCTGATCTCTTTCAGATTCATCTATTATCTGCCCTTGAAAAACATCAAAACTTTCCAAAAAGGCTAATATGTTTTGATCATCATCAAATACCTGAAAGTGTCGGACATTATCAGGAATGACTGGGATCAAAATCAACTCAACTAAAAACTTCTTTAGATCATAATCCTGCATGGGCTCTAATGTGCTTGCAGCAACAACAAGTGCATCTGCAATTTTATTGGCTTCTCTACGAATCAAACTAATCCCAAAAGCATCAAATTCTTCAATTAAATTCCACACCTTGTTTCTCTATGTAGCCAACCTTTTATTATGGCATGTATACTGGCTACGTACTTGCTTTACAATCACCTCAGAATCTCCCATCACTGTGAGAGAAGTAACCTTCTTCTTATGAGCAAACATAAGACCTCGAGCCAGTGCTTCATACTCAGCAACATTGTTTGTGCAACCGAACTGCAATCTATAAGAAGCAAAGTAATTCTTCCCTTTCAGGTTGGTTAGTTCAATCCCTGCTCCACTTCCTGCTTTAGATTTAGAACCATCAAATTTAAGGGTCCATAATTGGTCTTTGGTTGGGAGTTCTTTCTTCCTAGGGGCAACAGGAGATGACTTACTTGGGATGTGTGGCGGCTCGGTCTTTTTTTGTTTATCAGAACTTGACTCGGAATAAAGCTCACTTGAAGATTCCTCTATGTTTTCAGCCTGCTCACAAATCACTTCTCGAACAACCTCTTGAGTCTAATTGCAATCCAACTCATTTCTCATCAATGCCTTGGGTATTGGAAAAGTATCTGGGGCTGGTGTATTGAATAGGAATTGAGACACCTCAACTTCTTCTTGGATTTTAGATCATAAAACTTGATTCTGTTCTACTGATGAGGAACCTTCCTATTGAGAAAGACAAGCCCGTGTAAGAATGGTAGCATCCTTAACTTTAAAAGAAAATTCATTGATGGGAGCTTGGGGTTCCTCTTGACATATTTGTTGGGGCTAATCTACGTGACTTAAGATATCTAGACATGATTGGCAGGTTAACTCCGAATGATAATGATAATGAATCCTACACCAGTTAGGAAGTAATAAACTACTTAGATCAGTTTCTTCTCCTAAAACCAGCTTATCTTGTTGCAACTTCCTTATTAGAACCTGCTGGTTGATGTAGATCATTGGATCACTATTTTCTAGGGGCAATGTATCCCTAGGACTAACCATAGAGAAAGTAAGGACTTCCTCTTGTTTGTAAACTCCTATCTCAGTCTCAAAGTATGCTACTTCATTTGAAGCATCATACTTTGTGATCATGTGCTTGAGCCTAGGTTCACTTTCAAGGATATTAGCTACTTGAATGTCTATATAGGTTTGGATCCTTGGATCTGATCCCACCTGCACATGCATGTTCTTCAATTCTCCTACAAAATTGACTTTGGTTTTATCCAACTGAATCACCTTCTTATTGGTTGGGATAGGACTTAATCCTAGCTTCTTACATATTGAAAAAGGCATGAAATTTCTCGATGCTCCAAAATCCAATAAACAATTATGCAAATTATTTCCATAAATTCTTAAGCTTAATAGAAAAGGTGGGGTACTGGTCTTACCTTTATAAATGGTTGCATTTGTCTCCTTTGCTAGAGTCACCCTACCTTTTCCTTTTAAGCGATCTGCATCTTCCAAAGCTTTCAATACAACCTCACGTTGAGCTGGGCACCACTTCATGATGACAAAGAATGATAGTGATGTCTTTTTCCTCTATAATTCTGCAATAAAGTCAAATTCTGAATCATTCCTAAATTGATATTTAGGAAATGGAGGTGGATTACCTATATTCTGAGAATCAGAAGGTCCCTTTGGTGGAGGTGGATTGTTATCTACATTTTGATTTGGTGGGACCATGTTGTTGGGAGGTGTTGATGTAGTAAATGGGCCCTTATTTCGATATCTCAGAAAGTGACCACCTTTAGACTGAAAAGCCTAGGCATCATACACATCTTCTTTTGGCTCATTATCTCCTTGCATAGGAAACTAGTATTTCTTCTCAATTGTCTCATAAGTCATAGCAGTACTGACTAGCCCATTATCCTGATTGGAATTTCCTGGTGGAGGATGAGTATCAGCTTGCGCAATTTTTATAATCTTCTCTATTTCAGGGCAGTTAACCTCAGAGTGTGTTGCAGTATCATGTAGTCTGCACCAATTAGTCAAGAAATTGAGGTCAGCCACATTAGCAGTGTGTGGTCTCTCCTCACCAGACTAATAGTTATGGGGAAATCACCCATTGTTAGGTCCAGTATTCCACTACCTACCGTTTTTGTTGTTGTTATTGAACCTCTGGTTATATCCTCTATTTTGATTTTGGTAATTTTGATTAGAGGAATTTTGATTCTGAAAGTTGCGGTTGGTGTTTTGACTCCCATTCTAATTGGAGTAGTTTCCCTGGTTGTTGTAACCTCCTTGATTTTGATAATTTTGATTCTGGTTGTGGGGAGGGTTTTTCCTAAGTTGTGCCATGTCATTAAATATTTGAGATAGAGTCTTCTTGAGAGTCTCTAACTCACTAGTCAGTTGAACAGTTTGTTCATTCTGCACATTCTATACAATGGTTGGGGAATGAACATGGGTTGGTCCTCCCATTTGTTGTTGTTGGATTTGAGGTTGTTGGGAAGAATCTTGCATGCTATTTCCAAAAAATGGCATGGTAGGTGGATCTTGTAATTTAGATGCAGGTCCATATTGGGAATAAGACATCCCAGAGACAGTGTTGTACAATGGTGGGTTAGGCATCTGATGGTTCATGGGAGGAAGAGTTGTTCCTAGACTTCATGATTGCAGACTTATCTATTGTTGCAATTTGATGGCCAGATGATAAACTTTAGATAGGGAATCAATCTCATCAGGATGATAAGTTGTTTGCAAGAATAGGCCAATCAAAGGATCAACAACTCTTAAATATGCTTGTATGGCAATATTTTTAGCTACCAGATAAGGGTCTTGCAACCTACGAAACATTCTTTTGAATCTGCTATTGAAAAAAGGTAGTGGCTCATGATGCTCCTTTCTTATGGTTGAAAACTAGTAATATAAGATGGTAGGGTCCACATAAACCTAAAATTGATTAATGAATGCATTTACTAAATCTGCCCATCCCAGAATGGATCCCTTGGGCAGAATTAAATACCAGTTGTATGCCATATCACCCAAACAATAAGGAAATAGTCTACATACCACATCTTGATGAGAAACTTGAGCACGTGTACAAGCATCTTTGAACACCTGTATATGCTCCTCAACACTCCTTGATTCACCATGCATGTACTTAGGACAAAACTTTTCTGGGTTCTTTGGTAAGTCACGGATTCCTCCCGGAATAATCCTTAACGGACAAGGGTTATTCACAAAGTAAGCCATGGGTAGAATTTGTTGAGCAGGTGGTGGTGATGTAGGCTGAATTGGTGGTGACACGGGCCTATTTGGTGGTGGTGTGGGTGGATTTGGAGGAAATCCAAGTGGAGTGAGTGGTGGTGGTAAAGTAGTTATTTCTATCCTACAAGCATGGGGTCTAGGTCTGACCAAGGTTTGAAATTTTTCAAATGGTTCAGGATTAGTAGAGGATCTGAGAATCCTCTTGTATATCTCCAGTGAGAAAGATCCTTTGTGAGCTAGATTGTTCTTTCAGGCCCTCCTTCTAGCGCCAATTTCTGTTGATGGTGAAAATGACACAAACAACGTTAAAATAGAATATTTCTACTCTATTTCTCCTGAAAAAGAAAGATAATATATAGTAGCCTAACTCCCAAGGTCCTAGTAGTTGGTTCTCAACTGTCTGGTGTCATTCAATTGGTTCATGCAACTATAATATTCAAGGGGCCTATGCTGGTAACAAAGAATACAAGCAATGACTTGTTTATTGAGTTTTAATAACGAAGTGGGGTTTTTCAAATAAAAGAAAAAGATAGATCAAAGGGGTAAACCAGTAAACATGAATCAAACTTATCTAGCATCCGTACATATATATTCGACAATGAATGTTTTCCAAAAAAATCAAATAAACCAAAGCATGACACAATTTACAGAATAATCCTTACCATTGCATACATCTAAGGTGCTTAATTAATGTCACAGTTACACACCACAAATACCCCAAGAATTCCAAAAGAACACACATTCATTCATCACCAAGATCATAGATCAACAGACTTCAACAAATTCAATTCACTGATAATTTAATAAGATAATCCTTAAATCTGGTTTCTTCTAATGACTTTCATCACAAAAGAAACTATCTTGCTTCAGCACAATCACTAGCATTTAGATAGATTATAACTTATCAACCTTATCAAATAAGTCTTAATTCTAACACTATATTGCATAAACCTGTAATTTTATTTAACTGTAAAATGAGGTACAATGTATCTCTGTAACAACTATCAAAAAAATTCTATCTCCTAACATCAGGTAGGCCAATTCTATTCTCTATAAGCCAACCCTTACAATATGATACCCAAAGGGTATTTATAGATATACAAAATTTGAACTTCACTTCTATTTTAAGTCATCCACCCTTTTAGGGTTTTACAATCATCCTTGGAAACTCGGTTAAACTAGAAGAAAAGAGAATAGAAAATAAGAAAGTCATGCGCTTCAAAACTGTCAGTGTTGCATGCAACATGCAAAGAAGAAGAAAGCCATGCATGCAAGAGATTTATGCATGTGAAGTTGGGTCTGCAATAAACTCATCATAACTGGTGAAGAATTGTTGTAATACATCTAATTCTGGTCCATCAACCCAACTATCTTCAAACTTAATTCGCTCTAATTCTGTTGCAGCAAACCCTCTCATATCCTTCATCTTTGTCAATTCTCCTTTAGCAGCTTTTATCTCTTCTTTGACATCCATCAGTCGATCTATTATCAAATCTTCACCATCATCCCCTTTTTGCATGAGTCCTTTAAACCTTTCATCCCATTTCTCTTTTATCTAGCTCAAAGGCAGGCCTTCCTTTGTTAGTATATCAACATCTACTATGATAGTGATAACTGCCTCCAATTCCTCAAATTGTTCAATTAGATTATTAACAGCATCTTGAACCTCATTTCTATGTTTGCACAAGAAATTTGTTTTGAATTGGATTATACGAGAGGTCTTTTCCACAAAATATTTATTATCCTCCTCGAGTATTGACTGTTCAAAAAGAGTAGTCAAAGGTAATGTACTAACCTTCTCCATTTTTTGACTATACTCTTTATATTCCTCCTCTTGCTTCTCCAATGCCTCAATATATTGATGCATTTCCCTTATCAAATCTTTTGTCCCTTTGTACACCTCAAAAACTTCAACCAAAATTTCACCTACTTCTTGATTTAACTTGTCAACCCACATATCTAACATCTCCGCTTTGACCCTTACTTGCACTAAATCATCTACCTCCTTTTTGCTCGGGAAAACTAGAGTCTCAATGGCAGCTACCTGTTTTGATCTTGGAGAAGAGACACTTTTCAAAAAGGAATGCAATTGATCCAATGGAGCCTTAAGCTCATCTTCATTCTGATTATCCTTTTACATCCTTGAATTGGTTGTCGAAGCTACCACATCAATTAGATTCATCTGTTGATCTCTAGTAGGTCTTCCCATGTTAACAATACTTAATTGATAATTCTTTAATTGCATGTCTCCTACCTCCTTTTCTGTCATCGGTATGGAAAACTCAGCAACAATTTCTCCCTTGTCCTTGAGCCTGGTGGAGTGTAGGATCTTGGCCTTCATTTTAGGCCTTTCTTGTTCAATCTCCTTCATCATATTCTCCCAATTCAGAGGTTGTGAAGGTGTTACTGCTCTTTTCTGTAGGTCCAATTTTAACCAAGTGGGGGCACATGGAGCAGTAGTCATCATAGTGGAAGAAGAAGAAATAGTAGTAGTAGGGGTTGGTTGCACATTTACTTGGGGTTGAGAATCAACACTTGGTTCCTCTTGTTTTTCTTGCACCACATGCATCTGTACAAAATTTTCAGCCTCTTCCCTATCCTTTTGTTCCTATATCTTCTTATCTTCTTCTTCCTTCTTCAACCTCTCTTCCTCCAATCATTCTCTCTCTAGCATTTCTTTCTCCAATCTTTCCTTTTCTAATCTCTCCTTCTCTAATATTTCCTTCTCTATAGCTTCTTTTTCCAGTTTCTCTTTCTCTAAAGCCTCTAGTCTTTCTTTCTTTAATCTTTCTCCATCTACAACTTTAAAGTTTTTCCCCTTTTCTTCTTCTTCTTGTTTCTTTCTAACCAGCTCTTTGGCCTCTTTCTCCTTTTTCAATCATTCTACTTCTTCTTCCTTTCTATGGGCTTCTTCAGCAAGTTTCAACTTAGCCACCAAAACTTCTTTCTCTCTTCGGTGTCTTACCTTCTTTTCCTCAAGGTCATGAATCTTTTGTATCAGTTGTAACTTATCATTTTCCTCCATGACCTTGAGTTCATGTTCCTTTTGGCTTTGTTGCCTCTCTACCTCATTAGCTCTTGACTTAGCTTCAATTTGTTGTTGCTGCATTATGAGATCAGCTTGGGTCTTGGCATCCACTAACTTTTGATTTTCTATTTTTGCAAAAGCTTTTGCATCAACATCCTTTTTGGCTTCTTCAAATAGCGCCCACTGATCCTCTGGTGTCAATATATGTTCAACATCCTCATCTAGAGGCATATTCTCTTGCACATCCTTCTCTAACACAGTCTCATTTGAGTTTGTTCCAACATCAAGAATCTCCCGCTTTACCCCTTTTCCTTTCAATGATTCAACAATACCATGGAGTGTCCCTTCAGGCATAGTACCACCTGATTGTTTTGTAGGAGGAACTTGAGTAGAGGACTCACCTAATGTAGATGTTGGAACAACCAAAACTATTCGGGCATCTCCTTCTTGTGTCTCCGGTTCATCATCTATTGGTTCAAGCTCTATTTCTTTAATATATGGAGGAAGAAACTCCAAGTTCTCCTTGGGAGGTGTCTTTCTTTTGAGCCTTTTATACCCTTTTCCATTTTTAGGAGCTGGTCCTTGAGGAGTTTTATTTCTTAAAACCAACCATTAAACACTTCTATCCAAGAATGCTCTTTCTATTTGCTTAATATCAATAGTTTCCTCACTATCCCAGTCAATTCGATCCAGAATTTTAGTTCTGATGTTCAAATCTTCATAAGATGGATCCAATACAACTCCATCATCCATCAATGTGTCAGGAATGTTATTCTTCACACCAAGTTTTTCCATTAGTGAGACAGATAATCTTTCATAGTTCTTCTTCCTCAAATCATATTCATCCTATCCATCACTCTAGAAATATTCTAATAAATTGAAATGCTTGTCAAACACAGAAGGCAACAAAACATTCATCTTACCCTTCAGGTCAAAATACCTACGAGCTTTTGTATAAACCTTACTTTAACTATATCAACTCACTACATACCACCTTTGCTCCTACCAAATATTGACAGCTATACTCACCCAACTTCATGGGGAACTTGTGACATCCTGTCTTATATTTTATTCCAAACTGAGCATTAACTCCAAGAGCCTGATATAGAAACTCCATTAATACTATCCTCCGATTACAACACCTTGGTAGAAAATGTGGATGGCCCTCAAAACTAGCTAACCTTAAATATGTAAACTTGGGTATTGAATGTACCAACACCCCCATTCATCAATAAATTCCATGGCCTCTTGACTCAACCTGTACCTTGCATCTTTGTTAAGTTGGTTAATGACTACATATATGAATGCATCATTAACCATTCTGAATTGAGTCTCAGCAACTTGTAGAGATAGTTGGTTATAATGTTCTCACACCTTCTTCTGTCCATCCAACACTCCCATTATCCCTACTTTGTTTAAACTTGGGAAGATACCCGATCTTGTTTCTGCATACACCATGAAAGAAGTCATAAAGAAGCATTTAGTCCCCCAGATGTTGGTCAGTTGATCATGAATAGCATTCAATACAATCATCGGCCAATCAAATTGTTGGGATCCATTTAAGATTTTCTGTATGAAGGGAAACATCCACTCCTTGAAATGAAAGTCATCTCTCTTCGCAAAATCCCTAAACAACATCATTATTAAATCTGATACCTCTTTGGTTGGTCTGCAAGCTTGGTTATAGACTTCTTCTTTGTCTTCAACCATTTTTTGTTCAAATGAGACTTATTAGATTCCTTATACTTACTATATTTCTCCAAGGCCTCTGCCTCATCCAACTGCACCAAGTTCTTAAGATCCAGGACATTAAATATACTTTGAAATACTTGAGGAGTGAGATCAATGATCACATTGTTTTGTGAATCCATGCATTGTCGGGTGGATGGATTGTAAGCACTTGCTACTGTCAAGATCAAATCCAGGCATTGGATTGATAAAGGAAACATAGTGATATGGGCCAAGACTGAATCAACAATTCTTTGTGTCCTTCCTATTACATCTTCCCGTTTCACAAAGGTTTCTGCATATAACTCCTCAAAATTATATTGACCCAAATTGGAATCGGTGATGTCTGACCAATCTGATTCTACTTTGCTCACTATGACAACAAGACTCCTGTAATTATACCTTAAGGTATAAGGTAACTATTCTGGCTTTATCTTCTTGGGCTTAGCTACTGCCTTTGATGTTCCTATAGGCTGGTTCCTTTGGGAAGCCTCTCCTGATGTTCTCGATATCCTCTTAGCTTTTCCTGCAATAAAGACTCTAGTTAGATCTCTAACTAAACATCTCAAAATGTGTCTTTAAAATAATACCTTTCATACATACATCGAAGGCGGAACCAGGAAGAATACATCTTAACAATCATCTTTTAACATACTATCGAGATGGGAATCGGAATTGGAATGGTCACTCTACTAACAAGCAGTAGGATCGGAACCAGGACTGAAACGGATTCGGTTTCTTCAGATTTTTATATTTTCATACTCTATTTCAGTTCTGCCTTCGCTTCCCCCGAGGTTAACATTTTTTACTATAAGTGGAGTCAAAGACGAGATGGAAGATGTAATTGACACTAACATAAAACACATCCAAAATTCTAAATCAATTCGGATCCCGCTTCCGGCTATGTTGACCATGATGTCATCAAATATTTTAACAACTTAATGCATAACTTCATGATTGAAGACCAAGGTCATATTAAATGAAATAAGGCTTAAAATATAGCATAAAATCGACCATGCCCATATGACCGTGGGGACGACTATATTTTAGGGCATCATATTTTAATCATTTAAAACGTGATCACAAAAATACATAAAACCCTAACCTAGAAAATGCCATACAAAAATAGGGCACGAATTTAACCCCTCCTAGTTTAAACAAATGAATGTGCAATAAAAACCTAAGTAAAAACCAGATCTTATAAACCCTAACTCACTGTAAAACAGGATTTAATCTACCTCACTGTGAAAACCCTATTTAAATCTATGCATTTAAAACCTAACGCAGCACGACGTGATCATGACAAAACATGAAAACGACCGTGCCCTAACACACTATAAAACCAGAAATGCAATCACAAAACAAAATCAAGAATAGAAAAATAAAATAAAAGAAAGAAAACAAACACATAAACCTACCAATAAAACATGAAGTTGCTCAAAGCAAGAATGATCAAATAGAAACAAGACAACATGAAAGCAAAATAAAAGAAAACGAGAGTAGGAAACCTACCTTGAACACAAAAAACCCTGGAAAACCCCCTGAAGAAATTCACAAGCAACTATCTTCTCCTCCCTCAATCGATTCACTCAGATGGACTCTGCAACTACTCTATTTCACTCCTTGATTCTCAATCAATGATAATAATAATGTATTTAATCCTTAATCAAGGTAAAATTCAAAATTATTACCTACACATAGCAGCTGTCATTAATGCATGCATTAAATGTAGTTAAAGCGAAGTCGGAACTGGAGAAGAACACACACTTCACTGCAGTGTGACTTCGGTTCAAAAGCCAATGACAAAGAAAAGGTGAGAGTGGAATCAAGATGGAAACTGATTCAGAAAATTGAGATATTTCCCAACTTCATTCCCATTCTGGTTCCGAGTCCACCAACAAAGCATAAAACAAAACCAAACACGAAAAAAAAAAAAGACCGAAAATAAGAAAACTTAACAAAAAGACTTAACCTAAAACAAAAGTTCAAAAATCAGAGGCAGAGGCAAGATGGATTGTGATTTTGCAATTTTGAATAAATACCTACTTAACGTCCACTCCGACTTTGGCTCCGAAAAAGAGAAAGCAAAAGGTTAAAAAGAAAGTCTATCGAGATGGGGCTCAGAACAAGTTTTAAAAGAAGTTTCAAAATCCGATTAGGTTCTGGTTCCGGTTCCACCAGACTAAACCAAAGAAAAACAAAGTATTGAAAACAAAAGACTCCAAACCTATGTTTGAAAAACAACAAAGGATAAAAACATAAAGGGGGACCCATTTTGACCAAGGCAAAAGATGGGGTGGTTATGCAAGGCATAACAGGACTAAGATGAGAGTAAATGGGTGTTAGTCTTCCAAGGAATATTTCAATAGTCCATTTTCATTTCTAGAGTCCTCACAACATCTCCAAACTTCCCAAGTACACATACCCTAATTTGGTGTAGCTTAATTTCATCATTTGATCTTATTATTTAGCTTGTATTGCTTGAATTTGTGGGTTGAATGTTCATTTGTCTTTTCCAAGCATTTTCTTGGTGGTGAACCCCTAAACCTAAGTGAAACCCCTACTAGGTCCTCCTCATTGTGAATTGACTCAACTTGTGAGGTTGATAGTCAATCCAATTAGGGTTCCTAAGACATAATTGAATGTTAGTTGGAGAAAGTGTGATGTTCTATGTCTTAAACCCTAGAGCATCCCTTTTTCAACTAATCATTTTGGTGAACCCGACTTTTTGTAACATTTATTTTTTGATTTGGAGTCCTTTAGAGTCCTAGATCTAGATTGTATTTATTACAATTTGCATCTAGGGTTTCTTGCATCTTGCATTAGTGAAATTGCATCTAGGGTTCCTCATATTTTCATTAGTGAAAGTACATATAGGTTGCATTTTTTTCTTTCTTGCATCATATTATCTCATTGAGAAACTAAAAAGTACATTGCTCATCATCCTAATTGCATTTAGAAATATTTCTATTACATCCAAAATTGAAAAAAAATGCATTCACTTTTGCATCCAATTTCTTGTCATTAGTTACTTTTTCTAGCCTTCATTTGCAAAATTTTTTGTCTCTCAACATCAAGTCCCTAGGTAGGCAACCTGGAAACACTTTTAGCAACTCAGAATTTGCTATTTTTTTGAAAAAAACCTCTACTAGGACAAAAATTCCCTTACTGGCAACTTAGTCCCTCTGTAGGTTTTTTACCCAGAATCTTGTTTGAGTTGATTGCATTCTATTCCAGTTTCTAGAACCTTCAAGTTCCTTTTATTAGGACCAAGGTCCCCTTACTGGCATCTTAGTCGCTATTGACTTTGAAGTTCCAATTTTCAAGGTTTAAATCTCCTTTTCTATGCTCTTGTTTGATGCCATTGGTTATCTATTTCAGTGGGTTGACTTTATGTTTCATGTGTTTTACTAAATCTAGCTTAAATTGGTTCATTTAATACATTACTTAATTCCCAATTTTCATTTACAACATTCCATTTTTTAGATAATTGGATAGTGTAATCACTAAATTACCTTGTTTCAAATCTAAAAATTTCATTTCACTTTAGGTCTTTATATTGCACTTTCTTTACTTTTCCATAATAGAATGTTTTCTTTCAAGAGATGTTGCTTTGATATGATTACAAATGGATTGCATAAGTACAAAATCCCCCCTTATGAGTTCAATTTAGATTACACCAATGAGGTCGTTAAGAAACATGTTAATCATTGTACCATTGACACAATCCTTAATCTTGCATTGCCCATTGGTGAGGATGGTAGTGTAGACAATCATAAAAAATCATACTTGTTCTTATCTTGATACCTCTCCTCTTAGTAACGAAGGTATCTTGGTGAAAGAAAATACAATCATTGAGATTCTTGATTATTCCCCTCCTCATCCCCCTTTGGAAGACATTAGAAAACAAGAAGATGAGATCATAGAAACATTTCTAAACATCACCTTACCTAGTATCCATTCATCTCTTGCTTGTGATAATTTTTTAGTGAAATAGGATGATATCATACATAACCATGACAATCAAACTTCTCCTTCTCCTAATACCCTTCCTCGATACAAAAAGGATAGGTTTGTGTTAGAAGAAGCACCTATAAAAATTCATGAGAATCTTGTCCCTCCCTTCCCTAATGCTCCCACCATTTGGAAAGATCTATTTGGTAAGCATAAAAATCATATTTGTCCCTCTCTTGATGCCTCCCTTACTTGTGATGAAGTTGTTTTAGAAGAACCAACCTTTGAAGATCATGAAAATTTGGTTTCTAGTTCTCCTAAAAACTCTCCTACTAGGGAATATACCATGGTGCAAGAAAATGAAAACATTTATAATAGTAATTCCTTATATGAAGATGATGAAGTAACATTAGACTCCTCTTCACTAGGATTACTCTCTCGAGCCTAAACTTATCCTTTATCTACCTTTACAAAAACCACAAGTTCAAAATAAACCTGTCCTTATCCTCAAACCACCTAAGAACAATGTTTCATAGTAACCAAGTTACAATACATTGATCATACATACAACACTAGGAATAATCCACAACCAAGACAAACACCTTCAACATCCCTCCCATTTCCTAATCATATCTTGCCTAGTGCCCCTTGTTTGACTTCGCAAAATGGCAAGGAGTATGATCTTGTTTAACAATTTAAGAATACACCCACAAAAATATCCCTATGGAACTTAATTCATAATTCACCTAATTATCACACTATGCTTCAAACAGCCTTGCAACAAGTTGTGGTTCCCTCTAGTGCAAACCTGAATGACATCGTAGCCATGGTTCAAGGAATAAATGCTGAAATTATTTTCCACCAAAGTGAACTCCCTTATTTGGAAGTGAAAAAACAATGTGATGCTCTCATGATAATATCCCAATACAAGATGACTAGGATAAAGAGAACCCTTGTTGACAATGTCTCAGCCCTTAATGTGTGTAGTGTGACCCTTTTGGATAGGCTTGGCATCGATAAATCAAACATTCAACCTGACTATCTATCTATCAAAATATTTTACAATGTAGGAAAACAACCGCTTGGTGTGATCACTTTTCTTATTAAACCTGGAAAGACCACATTAGAGACATCGATCCATGTTATGCCTCACGAAATTTCATATAATATTATTTTAGGTAGGCCATGGATTCATGCAATTAATGGGGTTCCTTCTACTCTTCATTGTAAAATAAAATACATCTCAACAACAAAGTGTACATACTCGAAGCATACTCTAACCCAAACAATTGTTTAAACATTGAGAAAGGAAAGGAAAATCCTTTGGAAACATTAACACCAACCACACAAGTAGAACTCGTGCAACATAAAGACAAATAAAAATGGATTGAATAAGTCATGAAGCTATTAGACGTTGATTGGGGTTCCTTGAATTTCACACCCACCTTTGATGGGTGACCAAAGATCATAAAAAAAGATTCATACAAGGAAAAAGAAAAATAAATAATGTCAACACAAAACTTGGAAGACCCTTCAGAAGCATCCACATCAACCATGTTAGACAATGAAGAAAATTACACAACAAAATTTGATGAACTTCATCAAGAGCAACCAACGAATCCAAAATTTGATGAAGAGTCTTTATGGAAAAGGTTATGAAATGATGAAACAACTTGGTTATAGTGGAAAAGGATCTAGTTCTAGAGAACAAGGTATCTATGTCCCTATAGAACTTCACATGCAAGAAAATACTAGTGGTCTTGGTTATTATCCTTCAAAAGACATAAACAAGCCTTCACTTAATATCAACACTATCACAAAACATCCTTCTAAGTCGACTTTAACAATAGTGAATCCTAAGCTAATAAACACTAGTGGTCTTTATCCTTTGCAAGAAATAAAACAAACAAATAAATTTCCGCTTAACATTAATGTCATCATGCAAAACACTTATGATTTGAATTCATTAGATTTTACACCCTCCTGTAAAGGAGAGAATGAAATCTCACAATCTAAATAGTCTTGTGTAAGTATGACGCCTTGAACTAAGAAATAGATATCTTTATCAAAAAATAATGAAACATCCTCTAATTTTGATCAAGAGTATCTTAACGAGACTCCTCCAAGATCATATGACCTCTCTACCCTAGAACATGAAAGAAATTTAATTACAAGAGTTCATTTTGCACATATCATAGAATTCATGGTCATGCTACTAATGAATGTAGTGCTTTAAATAACAAAATTCAACATCTTAAGGACTGTGGTGCTCTCTCTTGGGTTGAAGCTCCTAGTTACTCCTTTCATTTTGGCTCATCCTTGTCTTGCGCTAAGTGGGGGAAATGGGTTAGATAGCCTTGTCTTCATATGTCACTTCTTGTTGTCTCTTTTGGCTAGTTGACCACCTTTCATGAACATATAAGAGCAAGCTTGGAATTTGGGTGATGAGCCTTAAGTTGGCTCACATGTGAAATTTTGGGGGCAACCCCATCTCTTCTCATGACATAGCTTATTAGAAACATATGACTTGGCATAGGGCTTTCGAAGTAAGTTCTCATGTCTTCTTCTACTTTAAATAAATTGCTCACAACAATGGTGTTAGCAATCACTTTAAAGTGGGGGCATACATCGACACTCATGTTTCATTGTGCGATTTTATTTCTTCTTGTGATGCGCTCTTTTCTTGGTGGTGTCATTAGGTTTGATTTCCTCCAAGAGTGTGATATTTCTTTGAATTTTCCTCTCTTGGAAACAATAAGAAAAAATTTCCCTAAGATGAGACCTTGCACAAACTATGCAAAATACCTTTGAACATCTCTTTTGCGTGCATTTTATTTTGGTGCCCTATTAAATTCATGGATGTATGGCTTTGATATGATCCCCTGGGGCTCACCTAGTGAACAATTAGCTTCACTAGCCCTTGTGAGCATGAATTTTATTTTTTTCCTTATCATAGTCATGGGGTATGACCTTGATATGGACTTCCTGGGGCTCACCTAGTTGACAACTGGCTCCCACTAGTCCTTGTGAGTGTGTATTTTTCTTTCATAGTGGACACCATGTTCCACTTGTGAACTTCTTCAAGCCTAGACCCAGTCCACCACGTTCAATAGCCAGTTGAAGCTTAATCCATTGCAATTTTTCTCCTCATTTTTTCATTTTTTTGTCTTTGATGGTGTATGTTTGCAATCTAGTTCTGGCTTCATATATCATCTGCAAGAGTGTTCCTTTGTGCCTATGTTGGTCGAACATAGGATCTTGATCATGGGGACCTGACCACCCTCTTGATTATTGTCATCCTCACCTACTAACATTCGTACATTTGAACCCCTCTTGATTGCATGGTTGGCTACTTTAATGTGAGTTTGAGGCAAGTTCATCCTCTCACTAAAGTGGGGGCTAAATGTACTATATTAAAATTCATACCCTTACATTTTCAATCTTGTTTGGGCCCATCGTGCTTTATTTATGCTTCTTTATAGATTAATTCATCCTATTTTGTATCCACAAGCCTAATAAACTATATATTTTTTATGGAAAATCCCAACAAACCTCAAAAGATAAATGATAATTTAATGTTTTTTTCTGTGTGTCCTTAATTTGTGGTTTGGGACTAAAACACCATCTAGGGCATCTTTTTCCTCCATGGGTCTTGGGACCATGATTTTAAAACCTCTCAATTAGGTCCCTTTTTGGATTCTATGCCCCAAGATTTGAGCCTTTGGACTAAGACACCACCTAGGGTGTCTTCGTCCTCCTACGCTTATTTTTGGGGTCCAATTTAAAATTTTGGCAGAGATTTCACCTCCTTTAATTAATGACTTCATATGTCGGCTTGTTATGGTGTAATTTTGGGATATTAGGCATGAATAAGTATAAATACAAGGTCCCTTTACTCATTTCAATCCAATTATTTTGTGAGAGCATTCATTATAGTCAAATTGAGTCCACAACTGCATTCAAGAGAAATTCACCAAGTATTTGGATCCATCATCTAGATTCAAGTATCATGTCAAGGGTTTATTGCATCCATTCATGTTGTTGAGCCAAGATTGTGGATATAGCATTGAAGATCTATCTACAACCATTGTTCACATCAAATCTAAGGATCCTAGATCTGCATTCCTCATGGCCACTACATGGTAGATTGTATATTTGCTTCATAATACATCATACAAGGTGATATCATTTACATAGTTCATGTTTCATGTTTCATTTCATAATTTGGTTTAATTTCCTACAAGAGGTATGACCAAGGAAAACCCCCATTCACTAACAATCAACAAGTTTTCCATCTCTTGTGTGTTTTCATTTGCAAATCTATGTTGAAGACTTGAAGATCATTTGGAGTGAAAGATTGTGTAGACATAAAAATTATCTTGATTGATATCATATACCTGATCTTGATCTACTAACATCATTTCGTCCAGAATCACTTCTTTACTAACCAATTAATTGAATAACCCTTATTTAATTAATTCCTCAAGTTTCCTCTTTTAATTAAATAAATCAACTTTATTTGATTAAATCATCATCCTCTTTTAATTAAATAAATAATTTTATTTAATTAATCCTAATATTCCTTTTTTAATTAAATAAATCGTTTTATTTAATTAATCCTAATATTCCTCTTTGATTAAATAAATCAATTTTATGGGGTTGGGGCCCTAGCTCGGTTGGCTAAATCTTTCCTATTGCAAGAGGTTGGTCACGAGGTCTAGTCTCCCCCACCCCCGTGGTACTGGAGAGCATGTCGCGCCAGTGCCGCCGGTCACGTTAAAAAGTTTACCAGGCGCACTGCAGTTTATAGGGGGTCGTGCTACCCGATTCCTATAGTCTAATAAATAAATAAATAAATTTTATGTAATTAAGTCCTAACATTCCTCTTTTTAAATAAATCATTTTATTTAATAAAGTCATCTCCTTTAAATTGAATAAATTAACCTTTATTCTAATGTCATCTCTTTTAATTGAATAAATCAAACTTTATTTAATTATATCTAATATCTCAAATTCATCTCATTTTGATTTCTTTAAATCATAAAATCTAAATCAAATTGTCAAATTATCTGAATTCTATCTAAATTAATCAAATCTTGATTAATGCTAATCCATCAAATCCTCTAGATTTTGCAACTTGCTCATGAATGTCATTTTAATTGATTTATTAAATCTTTAATTACTTTAAAAAATGCATCAATGTTGGAATATTCTCCAAGTTTGAAAAATCCCTCCAAAAGGGTTTGTACATCCAACAAGGCATTTAAACCTTTTGCCTTGAGCAAAGTGGAATTTAATTCATCTGTTATCTCCCTCCAACAAGCCAACTTTCAAATTTTAAATTTGAATCTAATAGCATTTATCATGCACATTGACCAAAATGTGCTCCACCTCCTTCCATTAGCATCTTGACAAGTGGCACAATGCCATTGGTCTATCTTTAATCCCATAGCCATCCTATTCTTTAATCCTCAATCCTTCTTTGTTATAAATAGAGGCCTCCTCTATTGCATTTTATCATCCAGAATCCATGTACGATTACCATGCTCATTTGGATCCATCAACTAAGAGCATAGTAACTATAGGCATTTAGTATTTGAGTTCATAGCATTTCATATTTTGCAATCAATTTAGCTAGGTTATTGGAAAATTTCATCAAGGAAGCATAATCATCACCAAAGATCATAACTTTACATCAAGCAATTGGGAAAGGGCCATTTTCCACATCAAAATGACACCAATTCCCCCATGGGATTCAGAGTTTTCTCATTAGAATAGGATCTAATAGCTTTTATTGTTGTGTTCTTCATCTTATTTCCTATTTTCATTCTTTAAACTAATTTCATGGGGAATGTTGATCTAGCTTGCATAATGATCTACTTGTATGTTTGTTCTTTTGTGTTTGTGTAGGTATAGGTTCACCATTCACATTTTGGCAACCACCATGGGGTTGAGCACCGTTTTTAACATTTTTTTCAATTTTCGTCAACAGGTCCATCCGCGAAGTCCGATATAGCACATCCACTATCCATTTTGGTACATTTTACCCTCGTTTTGGCACAATTAACCTCTGTTTTGGTGCATTTGACCCTTGTTTTGACACATTCAACCTCTGATTCAGTGCATTTGACCCCTGTTTTAGTGCATCCAAGCTCTTTTTTAGTGCATATGTGGCATCTTATAGTGCATCTAGGCTTTGTTTTAGCACATATATGGCATCTTTTAGCGCATATGCTCTCAGTTTTTTTTTATATAATCAATCTTAAAATGGTCGTATCTTGGTCACACAGAGGTCTTTTTCGAAGATATTTTTTTTAAATGGGGTAGAATTTCATAAGCTATGTAATGGTGTAGGTGTTTTTCAACTTTGATAGAGTTAAAATTTTCAAATTTTCACCTAATGTCAAATCACAATGAAACTTGGTCTAAGTTTTAGGGTTTCTATGCTTAATCATTTATCTAACCCTCATATCTTTTTGTTTCTTGATCTCATCTAACATTTTGAGCATTGATTACAGGTTTTTGGTGACAAAGAAGGAGGAAACAAAGAGAATACTTTCTATGGAATTATCACATGATTGTAACAATTTTTTTTAAACACTTTGGGAGCAATTATAATCTCATTTTAAGGACATTGTTATCTTCAAGTTTTTAGGACTCAAAATAATTTTTGTTTGGGTTTTAAAAAGAACAAGCAAAGGGTTAAAAATAACCTTAGGATTTTACTAGATTTGGTTTCGGATTTAAAAATTAAACAAACAAACTTCACACTTTATCTTGGTGCTATAAAAAGAATCCATTACTACTTTTGAGGTTTAAAATGAA